>JAOEGT010060089.1:0-17806 GCA_025447795.1 Speoplatyrhinus poulsoni
AGGGAGGAGGGAGAGAGGGACAGAGAGAGAGAGAGAGGGACAGAGAGGGACAGAGAGAGAGAGGGAGAGAGAGAGGAGGGAGAGAGAGGGACAGAGAGAGAGAGAGAGAGAGAGGGAGAGAGCGAGAGAGAGAGAGGAGGGACAGAGAGGGAGACCCCAAATGACAGGGACAGAGAAAGGGAATTAATTAGAGCAGGCAGGTTTTTACTGGGTCACATTGCGTGTCACCAACTGGACCAGCCTAATGAACAACACGGTGGTCCACGCTGTGATCTGGCGGCAGTTGCTCATGATAATTAGCCTCTCACCCGGGACCACACTGTCGGTACTGACACAGGTCAGAGGGCTTGTCCTGCCCAGGTGAACATCACACTCTCTGTACTGACCCACACTGACACAGGTCCGAGGGTCCTGCCCGTGAGGACATTCTATAGCTAAATGAGTGTCAGTAGCCCCCCCACCCTTCCCTCATGGGTTAAATTACTGTATAGTTTTATGTTTCTGTTTGTGTGTGTGTGAGCGAGCTGTAAACCCAACACCAACAATTTCATTATCTTCTTGTTGTGAGTTGAACGTTTTTGTTTGCAGGAGAAGCGTATAGTATCTTCGGATTAAATACAAGGTGCAAGATATTCAAAACCCTGCTTCAAACGTTTTCCACAGCAATATACCGTATATAAACATGGCAACTAGCTAGCTAGCTAGCGCCATGTCAAAAGATTCTGTCTTGCGTTTATGTTCGTTTAAGCAGAAACACAAGGCGCTCTCCTTACTGGGAGCTTTGACAAACGATGCACGGTCGCTCGAAGGGAAGTCGGGATGTTTAGCTACACAGAGAGGATGATGTTCTGGCCACAGCCCAGAGTCCAACAACTGGCGTGGGAATGAAGCAGGAATGTGGTCAAAGAGTGCACGAGGGCAGTGACAGTGTGTGTGTGTGTGTGTGTGCACGAGTGCAAGCATGTTTGTGTGCGAATGTTGCCTTTACTCTCCCGCAAACAAACGGCTGTCATGGTTTCTTTACTTGTTCTGTGTTAAACCTTCATAGAAGGCCCATAATTATGTTGCATACAGACAGCAACTACTATGGCTAGTGACATAAGCCATGACACCTCTTGCACACACACACACACACACGCACATACAATGTGAACACACACAGGCATTCTTATTCACATACACGCGCACACACACACGCACATACATATACAGACACACGCACACGCACACACACACACCACACACAACCACAAATGCTACACACACACCACACACACACACACCTCACACAAATGCCACACACACACACACACACACACACACACACACACACGCCAAACACACAAACACACGCCACACACGCACACACACTCCACATGCAGTGTGTCAGCATAATGTGTCTTCTCCCCGTGTGTGTTGGAGTGGCTGGCAGACGGGCATTAAGATGTCTGTTATTCTATTAGGCCTGTCAGTGATGGCCTGATAAGGCCAGCACATCTGCTGCCACTCAAGAGGACAGACGGCCAGTTATCCATCCATTATGCGCTAATGACACTGTCTGTGCACGCGTGCATGTGTGTGTGTGTGTGTGTGCGTGCGTGTGCATGTACGTGTGTGGGAGCGTTCGTGTGTGTGTGTGTGTGCGCGAGCATGCTTGTGTATGTGTGTGTGTGTGTGTGTGTGCGTGTGTGTGCGCATGTACGTGTGTTGGAGCGTCCGTGTGTGTGTGTGTGCGCGTGCATGCTTGTGTATGTGTGTGTGTGTGTGTACACTCACAGTTCTGGTGGCTCTTGGTAACACTGTCTGAGTCCAGGGCGTGGTAGAAGTCATAGACAGAACGTCCCAACAGATCCTCGGGACTGTAACCCATCAACTCAGTCATCCTACACACGCACACACACAAGATACAGCCATTTCATTATCAATCTCACCTTTTACATGTCTTGTGATTGCACACAACATTGAAAACACATTTCGGCCGTGCGATGAACTTTGGAACTTCAAGTGCTTCACGTATGACTGGAAAAGCTCCATAAAGATTAATGGATTGGCTCCAAACCATGACAAGACAAAATGAGGATTGCTCACATTTCCTTGATGCCATTCCACCCTCCTCACATTACTGGAAAATGTCCAGGAAAATGTCCTTCCGTCACTCCAGTCACGAGCTCATTTCGTTAAAGAAAATCTCACTTCTTAATCCTTCTCAAGTGTCATGCATGTCCTTGGCCAAAAAGAATTACCTTGTGGTTCGTTTGGGTGCACACAGTTCTTACGTAACACAATGTCTAATGTGATTATTGAAAGTTAAAGGTCTTGTCATGTTTGATAGAGTCGTATTCTCCGAAGACCGTATATTTCTTGCGCTCGGAGGTTAGGTTTGAGCACAGCTTCTGCCGTGGCTGTGCAGTCCGATCCCTGAGAGGCCGACAAGGCCGCAAACATTATGTTATGTGTAGACCGGCCCCAAAAATGTTGATGTCCTGGTGGTGTCCTGTTACAGGAATGACTTCTTATTGAGGTAACACAATAATGATCCAGCCTATAGCAGACATGATTTGACGTGTTAGCGCTCGTTTAAGGCGGAATTTCGTCGCACTTGGCATAGCATGTACGAACAGCACGAACAGAATATGCCTTCTGAAGGAACACAGAACCGCGAGTTGCGCTTTCATACGCATTCATGGGATGTAGCGTAAAATGCAATGATATCTGCGGTCTGGCTGCGCTCGCTAACGTACATCTTGGCAAAACATGATTATGTCAAGCAGGTGTCAAACAGAACTGGTTGGTCCAGGGACGACATGCATAACTAAGGCAGAGCACACGTGTCCCCCATTGGCTTATGTGTTGTCCGTACGCTGTTTGGTTTCAAAGTGACCGCTTATGTGTTACCTAATAATGCCTCATTGAAACCACACTGGTTTCACAGCTCACAGCTGTGAGTGATCAAGGGTAAACCATCATTTGTCCAATCTTGGTAGGATGAAACATCTAGCAATGATGTCATTCCAAACATTCTAATGATGCTATTATAATAATGTTAGAATATTTGGTGGCACAGGGACCTTGGTCCTCAGATTACATGACAAAGCCAGCTGAGGAGAGATGGGGAGGGGAGGAGAGGAGGAGGGGAGAGGAGAGGGGAGGGGAGGAGAGGAGAGAAGTGAAGTGGGTGGCCCAGGGAGGAGAGACAGGAAGGGGAGAAAAAAGGTAAAGAAAAGGATATGATGTGTGTGTGTGTGCACGCGCACATGCCATGCTTCCATCTGATGTGTCTGTGACATATGGTTAAGCTCACCTCTGATTACCCGAACATAAAATAAAAACTGGCCTTCAAAAGGATAAAAAAACACGATTATATTCCAAGATCAGAAGTAAGAGTGCATCAGCATCAAATTATAATGATGATGATGATGATGATGATAAGAAAGATGGCAGCTAAAGTAATGCCACATCCCTCCTTTCTTTCTTTCTTTCTATCCCTTTGAGTATTATTCCCACAATCTCTCCATTACAATATTTTCTCCTCTCCTGGTTGAATCAATTCCCGTTCTCACACGTCCAGGGATCGCTGCTCTCCGCAACGGAGCCGGGTCCGTTCAACGGAAGGGAAAAGCCAGGCAAAATAAACTCTCCTGTGTGATGGGAGCACATCTGGCCAGCTGTTAAACTACTCCCACTAAAAGGAATGACAGAAAGCAGGCCCTTGTTGGAGGTGTGGCTACACAGGACGAGGAGCAAGGTGGACTTCATCTTCTCTGGTCGTGTGTCAGCTTGATAAGATTAGATAAGAAGTTTGTGTGCATATTTTGGTTTAACACTGTGTGTCTGTGTGTGTGTGCGCGTGTGAGTGTGTGTGTGCGCGTGTTCAGCCATTTCTTGGCCGTTAGATGTAGATCGCTAGCGTGCAAAGCATGACATGGCATTTTACAAAAGTCAGTGACACAGAAATATGATGGTACTGTAGGGAAATATTTTGGCTTGTCACCGAGTTGTCGACGGTCCTGTATGACGCTTGGACACACTTGCAGAAGATGGTGTGTGTGTGTGCATGTGTCAGCACGTTTGTTTGCGTGTGTGTGTGTGTGTGTGTATGAGAGCATGTGTGTGTAGGCATGTGCACGTGTGTGTATGTTTGTGTGTGCCTGCGTGTGCGTGTGTCTGTGTGTATGTGAGCACGTGTGTGTGTACAGTAGGTGTGTGTGAGCTTGTGTGTGTGTGTGTGTGTGTGTGTGTGTGTGGGCACAGTTTGACGTACTTATTAAATGACACCCCCTCCCTGCCAAAATAAACAGCGAGCTATACAGTATCAATCAGCACATCTGGAAAGGCAGGCAAATGCACAGTGTCTCATTTTGACTGTGCGGATATCAATATGTCAGTCTATAATACTGTACTGTGGGTCTGACCGTAAGAGAAGACCCCGCCCATAGTAGATGCAACAGAGATGTCAATCAGTCTGCACATGGACACGCCCACTCAGTCCTGAGAAGAGGTCTAAAGAATAATTGTGTGTGTGTGTGTGTGTGACAAAGCAGCCGGCTCACATTCATTTTCAATGGGAGTTTACAGCAACAAGCGGCTATTTCATGTAAATATTGGGCGTCATGGCGACTACCAATGGGAGTGAAGGCAGCGTGACACTGAACGTCCATAAGCGACATGGGTGCTGTCCTCCGATTGAATGCAGGTGTGTGTGTGTGTGTGTGCATGTGCCTGTGTGTGTGTGTGTGTGTGTGTGTGTGTGTGTGTGTGTGTGTATGTCCATCATCCTACCTCTCATCACAATAAGTGAACTTCATGTCCATGTTGTGTCGGCTGAGGAAGGTCTTGCTGTCCAGGGGCGTGTCGATGTTTGAGGGGTGTGGGATTGGTTCGCACATCAGAACCGCACAGGTGAGTGGAGGCTCTTTGTAGCCACATAGCACGCGCGGCGGGCAGCTGTTGTACATCTTCAGGTGTCCGGTGCAATGCAACACCTGCAGTAACAGGGAACACTTGAGCTGTTCCAGTGCTTCTCAAACCGTGTGATAATAAATCCCTTTTACAGCATGAAAATACACAGTGTTTAAACATGACCAGCACTGACATTAAAGGTAATCCAACTAAAATGGGAAAACACACACACGCACACACACACACGAAAGACAAAAACCACAAACTGAAAATCTGTAATTGACAAGACTATTAAAAAGTCTTGAAGCCTACCCGTTTTGCGACTTGGGGGTCTGCTGGCACGCAATACGCTACTAAGAGAATTGTGAGTGTTTGAGGTTTAACATAGTAGCAAAGGCTTTGGTTTATAAACAATCATCTATGTGTTTTCCTTTTCTATCTTTTTGATTTAATACCATTTCTTCATCAGGGCATTTCCTGGTCTCAGCCTCTGGCTATTTCAGTACAAAGCTGTTTGTTGACTAAGCCACTCATGATCACATTGTAACTATCTTTCCCCTTTAGGATTATCTCAACTTTACTGAACTGATTAACCATGTACATAAAGCTTTTTTGTTAAGGTAGTTTCCTAACCCCATGCTCTAAAAAAACATTTCAGCACATTAACATGTCTATTTATAAATCAATCAGCAAATGTAGTGATATAATGAATATCTTCAGTACCAATAAAATTGCAACATACCTCACTTATATAGAGTTCATCTACTGTATATGTTTATGATTATAAGTAATAACTATGCCACTAAAAGTGATATTATACTTTTATTAGACCCCTGTATACGGTATATAGTATATCCAAGTCTACATTCTGATGTTAGGTTTGAGATAATACTTTCAAATGTGTGGATTAACTGCTCCATTCCTACTGTAAAATAGAACCAGTACAAGGCAACCATATTTTTCAGGCTCAAGTAAGACTACAGACTACCAACAGACACTTCCTAGACAAAGTACATTCTTAAGAAGCAACATAAGTCAACTGTCACGCATTGTGACAGAAATTAAATCATGTTTGTACAAAGAGTCACCCTCCTGTGTTGAAAAATGCAAAAATCTGCAGTACCTCCAATGGCCACTTGAGACTGGCTGCAAAAGCGAGTCAATCCCCATAGACCCCCTGTGACGCCCCACCCTACAACTTTACAGCAGATAAACATGTTTACAGCCTGGAACAATAAACGGTTTTGGTCTCTATAGCTAGTTTACCGGTACATGACAACTGCACATGTGTAACAGGGGGAAAGGGGGTGAATTATTCTATAATATCAGTTGAAAAAATATGAAGCCATACTTATTCCCATTAATTTGGATAGCCAGGATTTAAAGATCAGGTACAAACCAGAGCCAGCACAGCTTAAGCTTCCAAAACCTCTCCTCAGAAACACCTATGGGTGAGGTCACCGAAGGTTTGTCCATTTATTTATACCATCTATGGTTTGTACCTTCCAGCTAGCAGACTTGAGGTTGACAGTGCGCCCTCTGTTGGTGACAGTGCATTTCATCCTCATGAAGAAATCTCTCTCTGTGTTTAGATCTTTGCCCTTTTTGCCAGTGCCTGGAAAACAAATAAGAAATCATGTACTCTGCATTCACAGTACTGTATAACATTTATATTAAATGCAAATGTGCTGTATATACTGTATATACTGTATATATATATAGCAACAATATAAAAACAACAAACTGAAATAAATGCATATGAAATCAAATATAGGTACATTTTAGTTAATTTAGCACTTCAATAAGACTTCTTGGATAAAAGCATCCAATGCTAAATAAACTAAAATGTAACTATATCTGATTTCATATGCATTTATTTCAGTTTGTTGTTTTTACAGGAACCCATTTTGAATCCCCCATATCTGCCTTCAGAATACGGAAAATGTTTAACAGGGTCAAGGGTTATAATCTCTCTACAGTGCAATGATCTCTCTCACTCTTACACACACACACACACACGAAATACAGTATTTCACTCACACACACGCACACCCACACGCTCGCGCGCACACACACACACACACATATATAGTATTTCACTCATACACACACACACCCGCGCGCGCACGAGTGAACACACGCGTCTCACACACACACACACACACACAGGAACAGAGAGAGGAGCATGTGCCAATTTGTTACATCATAGGGTCAAGGTTCATCAACAATCTGTGTGTGTGTGTGTGTGTGTGTGTGTATGAGTGACTATAGGGTTGTCATGGAGGAGCTTTTGTGGTTCAGAGAGAAAATGAGCAGGACTTAGCAACAGGCAGAATTAGCGTCCGCATATGCGAAGGAAAAAAGACTGTTATCTTTATTTTCCCAGGGCCCACTTAACAGCCCAGCCAGTGAAGATATTATTTCACTATGTTACACAATTACATCCGCGGTTAATTTCATGACAAGTAACCTCTTAGGACAAAGGACACCAACAACGAGCCTATACGATCTTTATTGTATATCTTCTTTCATAATGTGTGTGTGTGTGTTGTGACGGCCCTGCCTGGTTTTAGCAGTCCTTTGGTCCTGATTGGCTGGGTAGGCCCTAATTAGGCTGATTAAGGTCACCTGGGCATGACAATTATATAGGTGTGTTCCAGCACAATGTCAGGGTGACTCTCCTGGCACCACACATGGTGTAGGTTGGTTTGTTTCTTAGCTTCTTTGTTTGGTTTGTTTCTTAATTTGGTTAGCATGCAACACGCACCACATATATTCAGTACTTACACCTACAGACATTCACACCTCATTCTATGGTTATTCTGTTTGTTAGTTAAGTGTTTGGTTTACGGCCCATGAGCCAGGCCGTAACAGTGTGCATATGTGCAGGACTGACACCTCCCTCTCTCTCTGTCCTCATTTCTAACCCCTTGGCATCCCAAAGCCCTTATCAGCTACACATGCACAAGAGACCACACCCCTTAAGTGACAATGCAGTCTCAGTCCAGTATATGCTACTGTGAGCCGCAGAATAGGTCGTCATTCTGTAGGCTACATACCTACAGTATTTCATGAGCAAAAATGTGAATACTTATTCTATTCTATGATATATACTGCATTTTGGTGAACACATGAGAATGTGTGATATGTCTGTCTGATTTCTGCTACTGTGAGCTGTGGATGCAGAATATACAGTATTCGTTTTATACATACTTCAATTTATGTTCAACATATTTCATAAACCGCATACATTAGGCTATTCTCTTCTATTTTATTCTATTGTATTCTATGCTATACATGTTGGTAATGAGATGTGACGTGTCCGCCTATTTTCTGTAATGAACTTTAGATGTATTATTAGACATACTAAAATATACAGCATGTTTATCCCATTATGAAATAATAGATTCTAAAAACAAACGCCTCTCTGCAACATGATGATGAGAACAGCATAACCATAACCATATTAAACAGAGAAGAATCAATGAGGTAAGGAAATAAGACGTGAATGACATGCCATTTTGACTTTGGCCTTTAACAAGACACAGCGTGAGACGCAGGAATGAGGTTGTTTGTCGACAACAGGGTACGCACCAGATGTTTTCTGACTGAGATTCTCTCTGATCTCCTCATGGTCACATGGGTGGGTGAAGTCAAAGATGCTGTGACCGGTAAGCTCCACCTGAAACCACACGCACACACACAGATTTGAGAACTGGGAGCTTGGCGAACATTCAGCCTAACCTCAGAATTTTGTATGACTACATGGTTGGCAGGAGAGGTATTTTGCACAGACCTGACAGGCCAGTATGGATGACAGTTCAATCATGTCTGTCAGATGCAGAAATTAAAACACAAAACACCCTGACACACCTCTCTCTCTCACTCACTCACTCACTCACTCACTCACTCACTCAGTGTGTTAAAGCTCCTGTCCATCCACAAAGGTGTTACAAACATTATTAAATCCTCCTCTCAGGTTTGTCTGTGTGTGACACATGATTGACGATCTCCCTGACCCTCCAATGACAGTTTTGCTGTACCTGTTAGTATTACATCATTACATAATTAAGTGAAAAACCTTTGTTTACAGTTATTGTTTGGCTTGCCAGGTATTACTTTTGTGTTCCATAGTCTATTTAGACGCAAACAAAACCGTAATGGGACTTTACTGGGATCAAGTGGACAGTGAGCGTACATCGCTTGAACGTTATTTCTTTTACAGTGCACTGAGGGTCATAACATAGTGACACACAGTGACACACAGCTACCACGCAATGCATCACAAAATGGATGACACCACAAATAATGTGCTAAACAAACGGGACCATTTTTGGACACGGTTCCGTTGCGTTGCTAACAGTACCGTTACCTGTGTGAGGTCCATTACCTGTGTTAGGCCCATAAACTTGTTGATGTTCTCTGACAGGAAGATCATGTCACCGTCGGACGTTACCACGGTGATGAATCCCTCGAGAGACTTCAGGTACAGACTGTCCATGTGATGGTCGTCATGGCTACCCCTGCTGCAGCCTACAGTCATGCATAGTCACGTAGGACACAATCAGCGCGCTTTGGAATAGTTATTCATGTGTGGTTAGACTTGTGAGCGAGATGATTGTTTTCCTCTGTGAAACCTTGGCTTAGAGCCAAGATAAACGACAGAAGCTTCTTCCTGCATCTTAGAACACTCTGCGAGCCACCACCCCTCACACACACACACACACACACTTGAAATATTACGTCGAGGAATTTCGTTAAATACCGATCAATTCTTATAATTTTTCTATCAACATGCATACAGCACAGAAATAGCTTGGTCAGTAAATTCTAGATGTTGACAATCCAACAAAGTCCAACTACTTGACACACAAGTGAGAAAGTAGATAGCGCCAAACTAACCCCGGCCAAAATGTGATTGTGCATGTGTGTGTGTATTTGTTGCTGAACAAAGCCCAGTAGCTGAGAAGATGAAGAAGGAGAGGAAAAGAAGCAGGGGAAGGGGGGGTGGGGTTTGTTGGGAAGTCTGCAATCTCTCCAGCGTGCTTCCCTGAGATAAGAGAGTCCAGTTCTCAAGACCATCATAGAGGACTGGGACTCGAGTTTGGAGCCCGGCCCAGAGAACGTCCCCCTATACCCACCCACCCCTCTCCCCTTCCCCCACCATTTTCCCCAACGGGGAGAGAAAATGTTTCTCATGGGCTCAAGTATGTGTGTTGTATAATGGAGTGGTAGAGAGAGATTTGCATATTGTGTCATTAGAATCATGAAGGCAAACACACATGGTACTGTATGTGCTTTAGTCCATGGAGCGATGATTAATTTCCCTTTCCTCAGTTTTGTTATTTTTAAGTTGATCTGTGGTCATTTTCAACCTTCTCCTGGGTCATGGGGGTGGGCAATTCTGGTCCTGGAGGGCCGGTGGCCTGCATGTTTTAGATGTCTCCCTGCTCCAACACACCTGATTCACATGAATGGGTTCGTTAGCAGGCTTCCAATGACCCATTCATTTGAATCAGGTGTGCAGGGAGACACCTAAAACATGCACCGGCCCTCCAGAACCAGGATTGCCCGCCCCTGTCCTGGGTCATTGAACGTGAGTAACCAGTCACAGCGAAACAACCACCACCTCACCAATATTATAAAAATCAGTATGAAAGAAAATATTTTCTTCAACATAGTCTCAACAGACAAAACCAATGTTATACAGCAGGGGTGCCTAATCCTGGTCCTGGAGAACTACTTCCCTGCATGTTTTAGATATATCTTTGCTCCAACACACCAGATTCTAATGAATGAGTCGTTACCAAGCTTCTGCAGAGCTAGATGATGACGCATTCATTAGGTTTCCTGGTTTGTTAGGCCTGTTCCAATCCATGTGTTCTGTGCTACTCCAGTCCATGTTTTCCTGGTTTGTTAGTCCAGTTCCAATCCATGTGTTCTGTGCTACTCCAGTCCATGTTTTCCCGGTTGGTTAGTCCTGTTCCAATCAATGTGTTCTGTGCTACTCCAGTTCATGCTTTGCTTGTCTCTCTGTTCCTGCTCCTGCTTGATTGTCCTATTGGTTTCACCTGTGTCTCATTGTCTCTGTCCAAAGGCCTCGTTTTGGTCTTGTCCTCGTCATTGAGCATTGTCACGCTTGGGTCACAGCGTCTGTGACCTACATGTCTTTCATGAATAAAACTTAAAGCTGTGCTCAGATTGACTCCTGCACACGTCCCAGTGTCACTTAAAGACAAGGTCAGTCATTCTGGCTAACTTCAAACTCAAATCAAAACATATCACGGTGCGGTCCTCCGCAACGCTGCCTCCAGGAGGGGGTGTATGTATGTATGTATATATATATATATATATATATATAATCAGCATCCCCCCCCCCCCACTGCTTGAACGCGCGGGTGCTTGGGGCGCATGTGCGTGCGTGCGCACACTTGTCCGTCAGCGTGTGCGCACGGCGCCAGGGCGTGCCGGTGTTGTGGCTAGCCGGGGGGTGGGGGTGGGATGCCAGCAACAGCGTGTGGAGCGAAGCCCTCCCCCCCCGCCGCTATTGCTGCTGCAATCGCGGACAATCAGCCTAGCGTGGGCCGGCACAGCCATATCTCCCTGCCAATCTCCCCCGTCTTGGTGCGCGTTCAGCTCAGTGTCACCTCCTCTCCTCCTCCCCTTGTACTGTGACCCCACTGCCCTCCAACACTCAAGCTCACGTCTCTCCTACAAATACCTCACACACCGATTTTCACTACTTCACTGCTACTTCACACACTTTACAATTTGTAAGACAACATCGTGTTGCCATGACGTTCTTAGTTTGACAGAATATTTCATCACGAACATTAGGACCACATTAATATCACTTTTGCCCACTTCTCTCAAATCCATCACACCCCGTTGCCTCCTCTTGTTCTATCCTCAAGTGTGTGCCTGTCCCTCCTCAACGCTAACTGTCCCATTCTTCTAGAAAAGACAAATGTTTAAAGTGAAGGTATGAATGCTTTCACAGCTGTAGAGGTATAATAATAGCGTGTTTTGTTGTTGGACACAGACCGTTGCTACTGTGCCCACTGCATAGGAGACAGACACTGTGGAATTTCAGAACAATAGCTTCATTTCTTTGTCGGGTGTCCGTAGGTGCTAATTTTAAATGAAAGTGCAGGAAGAAGGACAAGTGTAAAGGAAAATGAAATTCTGCCGTACGTCGCTACACCGACACACAATGTACATCCTCACCCAAGCTTCAGAACAGGACACACACACACACACTGTTCCCTGTGCAGATATTAAACATTTCATCATGTTTAATATCTTAAAAGGTATTCCAATTCAACGTGTTTGCTGTATATCCATTCTGCCCTTGTGTCATCTTTCAGCCGAATGCGCTTCGGCTCGATTCATTGTATAATATGTTGAAAAACATGTATTTACTTCTAATACTTTACTGTAACCCCTACATACAAGTACTTAGTAAAGCATGCTTACAATAACCCGTAGATGCATAAGCTTGCTGTTAACCCTACCTTCTTCTAAAAACGTTATTGTAAGCCATAACTACAGTACTGTAACCGTTAAATTCAGAACTTACTGTAACCCCTAAATGCCTGTGCTTGCTGTAAACCCTACCTGTTTCTAAACATGTTAATGTAACCCCTAAATACAGCACTTACTGTAACCCCTAAACACAGTATTTAAAGTACTCTCTAAATAAAGCACTTACTGTAACCCCTAAACAAAGTATTTAAAGTACGCCCTAAATAAAGCACTTACTGTAACCCCTAAACAAAGTATTTAATGTAACCCCTAAACACAGTATTAAATGTAAGCCCTAAATAAAGCACTTACTGTAACCCCTAAACAAAGTATTTACAGTAATGTAACCCCTAAACACAGTATGTAATGTAAACTAGGGGTGCACGGTATTGACAAAATGTGATATTGCGATATTGATCATGAAAATTGCAATATCGATATTAATTTTGATATTTTTAAACATAAATAAAAACTTAATGGGAATGGTTTGGGTTATGGAGAAATACATCCAAATATATTCATAACATATCAAAACAACACATTTTCAACTGACAGTCATGCTGGACTGGTACAACAACAGTTATTCCAAGCTAAGAGGCATTTTTGGCCACTATTGTTTCCTCTTCGATCTCTGTCATTAGCTTCCTCAGCCACACATCTTACTGTTCTGACTGAATCAAACACAACTAACCAAACAGCCAATGGGCAATTCTCTCCACTAAATATACTGAATAGTGCACTTCCTGCAATATTTTCGATATGATATTGCGCAACGTGATATTGTGATAACGATACTGAATCGATATATTGTGCACCCCTGATGTAAACCCTAAATAAAGCACTTACTGTAACCCCTAAACACAGTATTTAATGTAAACCCTAAATAAAGCACTTACTGTAACCCCCAAACAAAGTATTTAAAGTACGCCCTAAATAAAGCACTTACTGTAACCCCTAAACAAAGTATTTAATGTAACCCCTAAACACAGAATTTAATGTAAACCCTAAATAAAGCACTTACTGTAACCCCTAAACAAAGTATTTAAAGTAACCCCTAAACACAGTATTTAATGTAAGCCCTAAATAAGGCACTTATTTGTGTGTGTGTGTGTGTGTGTGTCTACCTGAGGCTAGCAGCTTGCATGTGTGTGTGTGCGTGTCTACTGTACCTGAGGAGAGCAGCCTGCGTGTGCGCAGGTAGCTGATGGCCAGCCTCATGATTGAGGCCTTGTCCAGATGAGAGGTGACACTGTGGGGGAGGGGTAGCTGTTGCGCCAGCTCGTAGAACACCTCCGTCTCCTTGCTGCGCCGGCAGCGCGCAGCGTCCCGTGACTTCTCCTTGCGCCGCTCCGAGCTGTTCCTGCTGGCGACATGGCGGAAGGAACCAAAGGTGCTGTTCAGCTATTGGACGCTAGTTGGAAGCTAGCAACACCTTTCGTCACATGGTCACCGTGAATTATGATTTGATTTGAGCTCGAATTTAGCGAGTGGTTTCGAAAATTACAGGACAGATAGGTTTGTGCCATGTCGTCTTGACGACAGCTACTGCGTTGACAGTCTTAGCCGCTTCCGTTCATCGCGACTGGCGCTGAACGTCTGATACAAAAAGCCCCTGTAAGCGCTATCAGGAGGTGAAGTGGTGCGGAGCGCACCACACAACAACATCCTGGCCCTGACAATGTGTCTGAGGGACACCCCATGGCATTGAAGGAAGAGGTGTTTTTTGTTTTGATCAAGTTCAAACATCAACAAGCTTTCTCCAGAATGACTGTTTGTGTCTTTAAGGCCCAAATACTACACATACACACAGACAGACAGACAGACAGACAGACACGCCTACTGTATAAGTTTGTTCATGACAAGGATGCTCAGTAGATTGTTTTGCCACCCATAGACTATGGTGCCTTGTTGAGCAAAACTGTACAAACAGGAACTATGTTTGTACAGCTTACTCATCAGCTTCAATTTGACATATTTTCAAACACTTCAACATGAGCATGTCAAGACATCTGAAATGGTTTGCTATTTTTGTTCTGCAATAACATACTGTAATACTACATACATGCGAGTCATTTTGATTAAAATGGAGTAAACACTGGAACAAGACCAGTCAGCCTCAACTTGCACCTATCCATAAACATGTAAAAATATTACCTCACCTACATTCAAACACAGTGATTTAACCAGTTAAGGGGCATAATACAAGCCAAACTGTGTTGGCTCTGACTGCAATTACTTTACATAAACATCTGTCAGTCACCTAGCACGCTATAGATACACATATACAGTTTCACATACACAAAAACATAGATGTGTCACAAATTCCATCACAACGAACGCCGATGTAGCACAACAAAAAATGTATTTGACCGCTTAGCCAGATAGGGGTCTGGCAGCGGCAGAAGTGTTTATTTTTCATGTTTAGTTTGTTCTGACAGAACACACTGAGGTCACGTTTTATACCCGCCCACACCATCCTTACCAACACACGGTTCCCAAACAAAACCGCATGACGAGTACAGGATGTTGACTTGATGCACTACAATGTGGGTTCACTGCAAAATTGTGTTTATTTTATGGCATGGCATAGTTAAAAATATTATAGTGCAAAATTAATAAAAACAAAAAACAAACGAATCGTGTATCTTTACATTGTTTACCCAAGTTCACTTGAAGCAACCTAATCAAGTTAAGATGAACAACTGTGTCCGTATAAAGCATAATGTTACTTATTCAAATCAGTGAGACAGCGTAAATGTACCTAAGTGTGGAACTGAGTTTTTTATCCAGTGTATGCACCACTTTCCGTCGGAACAGAATATACTGTATATCGTCACAATTGACGAATTAAATTACATTTTTAACAGTCACATTATGGTCGGGGTTAGCAACAACATTTACTTTTCCCCCTCAGGACCATAACTCATAAATAACTGAACTACTACTGTAGATGCTGAAAGGGCTATTATATATGTAGCTTCATAACCTGTACAGAGTATAGTAAAGGGAGCCGAAACAGGAGATGAGAGTTTAACGTGGTGATAGAAGAAGAAAAAAAACAGGGCGTTTAACACTATGGGCCTACATTATGCGATGAAGTTCCCCGCTTTATAAACCTGTCCCTTTCTCAATTGTTTCATTCTGTGTAAACATAAAATTATTCTACGAGTTTACCATCATACTGTATGTCCTTACGATGGTTTGTTGACATGTACGGTATTAGCTACTGCATATCAGCTGTGCTGTAAGTATGCGTGTTCTATTCTATGTATGTATACAAATGCATACCAGTTTGAAGGATAAGATATAGTCTTTATTATATTGTTTCTTATTCTTTATGTTTCTTTTCTTATTTCTCTTTATCTATTTTTTTATATCCCTATCCTGTAGCATATTGTCCATGTATGTTCCTCCTGTATATTCTATTGCCTTTTAGAAGCATGCATGTGATCCCTCCACTCTTCAAATAAAGCTAAATTATTATTATTATTATTATTATTATTATTATATACATACACACATACAGTATGCATACAGCAGAATATCACCAAAATATTTGTGTTGGTGGTGAACTAACTGTACCGGTACATGATATATTTGCTCAATTATAAACATATTAAAGTGATTACTGAAATCTGTGCAAGGCTGGTGTACACATGACCAGCACGCTCCACGTCTAATTAGCATATTAAGGGGTTCGTCACGGTATTTACCAGCTGTTACATGCCTACTACAGCACACACTGTGGCACAACAGAACCAGAATGAGACAAACAGGTTAGCACAGAATGTTCCATTGTAGCTCTAAGCTCACATACACATTCATGTGCACATGTTGGATTTGCATTTGCACACAAATAGGTGAGCGTATTGAAACATAAAACCCCTCTCTCTCTCTCACACACACACACACACACACACACACACACACATCCCCACTTCAAGTGCCCTAGAACATAGTTTTCTAAAGGCCAAGGTGACCAGGGAAACACTAGTCAGCTGAAACACAATCCTGTATGAACTGATTAACGTATTCGATAGGGGACAGATATCAAAGGTAATGTTTGGTCTTTACCAGAGTCGATAAAAACTGGGATATAAAAATAGTATTTTTTTTAAAACTATGCTACTTGAAGGCACCAGCACTCCAAACATTAATTAAAAAGCAACACACACACACACACACACATAATTTGTGTAGGCCATGTTGTGAGTGTTTTCCTGTGCTCAGAATATAAGGGTTTTCTGTGCATTACTGAGAGTGAAAGGAACGTACCCAAGGACACTTCAGAAAAAAAAAGAAACTGCCTGTTTTTGACAGTTGTTTTTGACAGCTATATTTGACGTCATTCTTTGTGACATGACTTGTGGGAGGATATATCCCCAACTCTGTTTGTGCCAACTGATCATTTCATTACAAAAAGGCCTCTTATTTTTTTGAGCAAAGCAACCTTACTAGCTGAGTTTTAAAAAAGCCCCCCAAACAACCAGTTTGCCACTTAACAAGCTTAACCAGGACAATCACACTAGTGCTCTGTTCCCATTGTAAACAACATCACTCATGACTTAGCCAATAATCACCACCCCAGGCAACTGGAAACACACACACACACACACATTAGGGAAGGCTATATCAAATGAACAATGACGGCAGACTACAGTACACTATTATCTTATCAAACACATCTCCCATTGACCTGTGGTCCTGACTATCTGTTTCTGAAATATAAACTCATTATTGCAAATCATCTGACACAGACAATTACTATACTGTATCCTCGATTACTGCTGCAACAGCAAACTGTTAATCAAGCCGACTGAAGAATATTGTCTGTAGTGTAGATGGTTTGACTACATTACTTAAAGGTATAGTCAGCTATACCAAGCTAAATGTAAGCTAATACACTTTTTGTCAAATTCAACAAATAAATATAAAGATAACTGCTGCGTCATACATAACCCACCCACGATGACGACACGGTATTTGTGTGTGTCTGCGCGTCTTATCATCTCTCAGCAAAATGACACAAACAGTGGACCTTTTTTATAGCGGTTTCGGTCTTGGTTTCAGAACCGTCACACCCCTACTAAGTTGCCTATTAAAAATAAGCCTTGGAGCAAAAAAAAATAATGCCATATTTTCTAATTTATTTTTCCAAAATTAGCTATGTCGTTTTCGGGAAAAACACCTATAAACTACTCAATGGCCTTGAGGACCTATTTTGTCACCTGTTTATGGCGTCAATATAGTCTCACAAATCGCGCTCGCAGAATGTTGTGTTGCACACACACGAACCAAGTCGAGCACGCAGAATCTTGAGTCGAGCGTGCACACAGACAAAGTCGCGCGCACAGAATGTTCATTTGAACACGCATAAAGTTGT
>JAOEGT010060100.1:0-17804 GCA_025447795.1 Speoplatyrhinus poulsoni
GAACAACAATGCGGATTCCGTCCTGGTCGTGGAACAACGGACCAGCTCTTTACTCTCGCAAGGATCCTGGAGGGGGCTTGGGAGTATGCCCTTCCGGTCTACATGTGTTTTCTGGATCTGGAGAAGGCGTATGACCGGGTCCCCCTGGAGATACTGTGGGAGGTGCTGCAGGAGTATGCGGTGAGGGGGTCCCTTTTAAGGGCAATCCAATCCCTGTATGTCCAAAGCAAGAGCTGTGTACGGATTCTCTGCAGTAACTCAGGTAACAGGTAAGGGTTGGTCTCTGCCAGGGCTGCTGTTCGTCACCAATCCTGTTTGTGATATTCATGGACAGGACAGGCATAGTCGTGGTGGGGAGGGGTTGTGGTTCGGTGGCCTGGGGATCTCATCGCAAGTTTGGGGTCCCCTGCTGGAGCTGCTGCCCCCACGTCTTGACTCTAGTGGATGAAGCGGATGAAGATGGATGGATAGATATTCAAATACAATGCGTGTACCGAACCAAAAGCCCTGTACTGAATTCTTCGGATCGAATGCATGTACCGTTGCAGCCCTTTTTTATTGCCCATTTAGATGATTGGTCTGAACACTTGACCATGTCTACATGATTTTATTCACGAGTTTCTACCACATGATGGTTATTGCTTATTTTGGCTACAGGTGTAAACGTACATAGGTTAACATCAGCCAATTAGACTGAAAAGATGTATGTGCTAGAAGCTATAACAATGACATACTTGCTTCTCCCAGATGCGCTCAGTGGACCGGGTGTTTAGGTTCATCGACCTGCCATCTGAACAGCCAATACAAGGCTGGGGATGGGAGAGTGAAGGGAAAGATGGCCTGGTCATCGACAACCCTCACGCCCACGAGAACTGGCCCAACCGTGGGCACATGGAGGTCCAGGGCCTCACAGTGAAATATGGCGAGGCCGGGAGAGCCGTGCTCCACAACCTGTCGTTTACTGTGGAGGGGGGCCACAGCGTAGGTCTCACAAATGTTATTGACATTTCTCGCTTCTATGTGAACAGTTCATATCAGTCCAATGAATTGATAGTTTAATATTTCTAAGATACCTACATACTATTACTTTCAATGGAAAAGAAACATTGAGCAATGTTTATTAATAAAGCTGATTGCAATGTAACTATCTTAGCTGCCCAATGTGATTTGAATGTTGTGTAGGTGGGTCTTTTGGGCAGGACAGGTTCTGGGAAAAGCACTCTCTTGTCTGCCCTACTCCGCCTGGCGTCTACTGAAGGAGACATCTCCATAGATGGGGTCTCATGGAACACAGTCTCCCTGCACACATGGCGCAAGGCCTTTGGGGTGGTGCCGCAGGTTAGTCATTAAGAGCCCTTGAGCACGGCATCCCACTCAAGGACAGCTGGTGGGTTAAAATCCCTGGTCGAGAAAGCTAAGGAATGTGTAGAAATGTTTGTACACTCAAGTGAGATGAAGATGTAAATAATGCAATGGGGGTTGCTATGGTTATTTTAGTATAGATCTTCTCTTTAGTAATTGGAATACTAAAGAGAAGAACAAGCTTAATTGCTAAGAGTTACACAAGGCAAACAGGTGAAGCATAAGGAACAGTTTGGAACTTCTTACCGCAATAGACCTCACCAGTCGTGTTGTCACAGCTCGCAGTCGGTAGCACGAGTCAAAATGTCAAAAGTGAATAAGATCACAGAATGGCATTTTTCTTATCATTTCGTTTTGGGTTATGCCATGCTCCGGTTTTGTTCAGTGCTAATAAATTGAGCTTTTGGCATACATTTCAGATATGTTAAGGTCTTCGTTTGCAAGTTATATACTGTTTGCTAACTGCAAGTGTAAAAAGTTAACTACCAGCGCAGATTATGCGCATCACAGCTCTATAGGAAAGCAAGACACCTTACAGTATTCCTTCTAAACTTTGTTCAAGCTTCTTTTAATAGATAATATGTTATATACATTTAAAAAGTGTTAATAAAATACATTTGAAAAAATCCCAAAGCTGTAAAACATATGCTAATGTAAGTTATATACACCTTTATTTAACCAGGTAAAAAAAGTAAAGCAGCTGAGTGATCCTGCACCTGTGATGTACTAGCTAGTATATTACAGTCTGGAAATCTGTTGGCATTAGCGTTCGCACAGCCACCCTGCTGGCAGTCCAATCAGGGTGGGTTAGTGAGATGATGTTGAAGTCAAGCGTGTTTCTATATGGTGGTAGAACTAGATAAGGCGATCAAAAGCAAGTAAGTAAGTCAAATGTATTTATATAGCACCTTTCACAGTTAAAAATTGTGCTTCACAATAAAATGAAATACGTACATGAAATAAGACATAAGAATACAAAGATAATACATAGATACTTAAATCAGCCATAACAACCCTTGTCTAATTAAAAGCCTGTTTGAACTGTCTTCAACTTTATTTTTAAAGTGTTGACAGAGTTTAGCGTAAAGAGAGAGGCAGTGCATTCCACAGCCTGGGTGCTTGAAAAGATTGGTCCGCTCTGGTCTTAAAAAGGGAGTGGGCAACCACCAACATCCTCTGACCTTAGATTACAAGTCGGAGAATGAAGTTCAGGTCAGAGATGTATGGAGGAGCTTGAGGAGCAAGGCTCTAAAAGTACGGACCAGGATTTTAAAATTAATTCTAAAATATACTGGTAACCAGTGAAGTGATGCAAAACAGTTGTAGCAACTATAATTAAGAGATCAAACAAAACATGTAAGGTACAGTATAAAAGGTTAATGCTTTTCCCATGAATTGTTACAGAAATCAGCTGCTCCAGTGTACTTCGAGAGACATACACTATACAATATGCAGCATATTTATCTACATCTGTTTTGTTTTCGACAAGTAGTGTATTGTTTTAATAGGCCTTGCATACTCTTAACTTCTCAAATACCTGCAGTACTCCAATATTACCACAAGGAAATGTGTGTACGCCTAGTTAAAACCTGACATGGAGAAAAGTACTTTTCCACATCAAATATATATAAATTTTCTTATCTGAACTTTGGCATGGGTTTGAGCGTACGCATGTTCTAAGATCAAATCTGTGCGTTCATTTTATAAATGCGGCCCCTGGAAGTCATATTGACTTCAAAATGTCTTTTTGATGTCTATTTATAGTCACAGTAGCCTTATACTACAGTGGCCGACAAAGGTGTTTAACTAATGGTTGCTAAAAAACAGGCATTCCTGTATCAGACTGAACTTCTGGCACTTCTCCATTACAGAACTGTAGACATAAAATATTCTCTATTAGTAAGAGTGTCTCTTTAGCTAAATGCTGTTTACTGAGTTTACAATATATACAGTAGGTATTGTTTGTTAATATTGTTGCATTTTCTGATATGACAACACTGAAATATATAATATAAACTTTGGCCTATTGGCCTGCTTGCACCTGCTTACCACAGTGTCACAGCATGTGTATATTTTGTCATCATCACCATCTTCTATTTGTGTATTGGACAGAAGGTCTTCATTCTAACTGGCACATTTCGTATGAACCTGGACCCACACGGACGTTACACCGATGAAGAGCTGTGGAGGGTTGCAGAGGAGGTAAGAATGACTACAGTATGATGACTATCAATATACATCAAACTGATTCATTATGCAATGGTCTTCATCAATAAGGGCAGCTTTAGAATAATGAAAGTGTTTCCGTAGTATATTTTGCATGTAGTGTGAACTGTAAGTAAATGGTAATGTTAAATGGACTGCATTTATATAGTTCTTTTCCAACATTCTGGACTTTTGCAACATTCCGGACACTCAAATCGCTGTACAATATTGCTCACATACACCCATTCACACACACATTCATACACCGATGGCGAATAAGCAACTCTGTTTAGATCTTCGGTTAAATAATGTTAAATTATTGGTATACTTTTTAATTCTACACTGTAAAAGAAAACTGTATTTCTATGGTTTTTACCAACCGTAAACTAGTCTTTTTCTGTATGTCAAAATAATAGGAAATCATATTTGAATATACAGTTTATTTAAATCTATCGTGTGATTTAACAAAATAATTCTGTTTAAATTGAAAACATTAAATATATATTTTTAAACTGCTTTTATATTACAATTTAACAGAACTATCTGTAAAAAAAATATGTATGTCGCTTTTAAACTGTTGACTGAGTGGCCAATTACGGGCCACAACAGGGGTGTGGGTTCTGCATTTTGTGCAAAACCATGAGGGAGAACCAGCTCAAGTATAGGGATTCACAAGTCACACATCCAATTATTTTACTGCAACCCTACAGGTGCATATCAGTAAGACCCCACTACAACATTTGACATTTTTGTCTTTGTTGGTGGTCATTTTGAGCCTGGGGTTCTAGACCTGGGTTTTCACACATGGCTTTTAATTAAAAAAATATGTCTAAACTAACAGAGGTTCTCTGAGGAAATCTTTGTCAAGATTTATATGTGAATGGTCTTATGTTTATATTTCAATGTAATAACAGTAATTATCTGTACTAAAATATTTAAAAAAGTAATTATTCTGTTTTTTGAAGGGTTATGACAAAGGAATTATAATATTTTTTCTTCTAAAAATATGAATATGTTAATGCTACAGAGAATTCATTTTTTTTACAGTTTTATATATTTTCAATACAGCATTTTGCCTTTTTTTTGGTATATATTTTAATATTACAGTATTTTCCCGTTTTTTTACGGTAATTTTCTGGTGCCGCTGCTGCCAGAACATTTTTACAACATTTATTATTTCAGTGTATAGCTTTCCTAATATAATAAGATCATATAGGCTAATGTAGGGTACTGATCTTTTGACATGACAAAGTTTTCCAAAACTTGATGATGATGACTTCTACATCTAAATAAGATGCTCAACATCTCCACTGACTGCAGTTTTCATGTACAATTAATGGATGGCTAATTTGAAGCCAAAAAAGTTTATTACTTTAAGTAACTTATAGTTAGATTTAGTTGTTTACTGTGATACTTTACAATGTGCTTTAAGATAAAATTACATGTATGGGGCCGTTATTGTAGCAAAACTACAAGTGTTGTGCAACTGTATCTCAATCCTTGTGTGTGTAATGAGATTTGTAAATGTGTACTGAGATTTGTGAATGTGTAAATACATAATGTATAAATACATAGTTTTGCTTCAATAATGGCCCCATAGACATGACATATAAAGATAAAGATGAGGCATCTGCAAATTATGTCATGAAACGTTAAGTCACTTGATCTGTGTTCACCATGTATTCGCCCTGCATGTCCTACAGGTAGGCTTGAAGTCAGTGATGGAGCAGTTCCCAGACAAGCTGGACTTCCAGCTGGAGGACGGGGGGAACGTCTTGAGCAATGGCCACAAGCAGCTGCTGTGTCTGGCCCGCTCCATTCTGAGCAGGGCCCGGATCTTGCTGCTGGATGAGCCCGCCGCTTACCTCGACCCCATGTTAGTATAGGATGCAGTACAGCCAGCCTGCTGCGGTGCTGTGCTGTGGGCCTGATGGGGCTCACAGTAATGGGTGTACGATGTCCATGATTTGGAGATTGTAGATTATTTTTTAAATCAGAATTTTGAATTGTTCTGAATATGTCTCTATATGTTGGTGTGTGTAGACATAGAGGTCAAACACGGTGTGTGTAGTGCTGTGCAGTTCCTGTCACACCGTATGTTGACAATCACACCAACATGGCTCCTATTGCGAGTGTTTGTATGGTTAGCGATGGTGGTGGTTTATGAGGCATGTAGTGCAGATTGAGCACTTTGATGATTCAGCTTGAGAGAGAATGAATGAAAAGCAAGTGAGCATAGACACCTTGCATGCATACGGTTTGTGTTTAGAAACCAGGACAGGCTTTAAAACAGTTCCAAGTGCTCACATCTTGTTTTTCTTCTCTGAACAGAACCCTGCAAGTCCTCAGGAAGACTTTGAAGCAGTCCTTCTCCAGTTGTACCGTCATACTGTCTGAACATAGAGTGGAACCCCTGTTGGAGTGTCAGTCATTTCTGGTTGGTACACGTTAACTAGCTAACTACTATTACTATTAGTTAGCATTTTTAGTAATACTATTACTACTACTACTATACTACTATTTCTACAGTATATTATGTATCAGTATCATTACTAGTGTTTGGATCAAAAAAGGTATTATATGTTTTATACATTTCTCACAACACATTACTCATTACGTTTTATGAAGTAATAAATTACTTATCCTGAGCAGAATACGCATCCAATCACCATGGAATCCATCAGCAGAAAGAAAGTGCCTGGGTCACATACACTTGCCAACCACAAACAAACTGAGGAGTCCCCCTTTAACCATTGGCAAAATAGCCTAGGACAAAATGTTATGACGTAAAGACCAATCAAATGATAAATGCTTGTAGTTCTTTGTTAATTAACTATCATCTGTTAAAGCTCCACTACTTATCTTCCTATATCCCTTGTTTGACTATTAGATGGCAGCACATGTAGGTAAACAATCAAACCAACAACCACTCCCCCTCTTCTTACAGACAAGTTTGAATACCCATACTCTTACACTAATAAGGGTGTCGTCACTGTTATCAGTACATCTAATTAGCTATTATTGGTTTCAAAAACACAATAAAACTCACGAGTCACGGCATAGAGAAGTAGGCTAAGAAGTAGTCTTTTCATCTTTTAGAGATTGCCATCTGTGGAAATCTTTTTCCATGTTGACAATTGTTTTTTCACGTTTTTCTTTGTCCTCATATTCTTGCCAAATAATAAGGAATGCTGGGTTTTACTTCACAAAATTCACAAAGAAATGCTCGGTGCTTCACATCGGTGTCCGCCATTATTCAGTGTTCTCTCAGATCGCTGCTGAATACGCTGCGAACTCAGTGCTCATTGGTTGGCGGAACATCCATATTCGGTCTGTACTCAGCAGCAACAACAACTGTGGAAATGGCTGTATCAACAATAGTGAGAGGTGGTCATGAAAGCTGTTGAGGTCTGAGGATTACATTTAAGTAACCCTTTTAAATAAAATATTAGTTTAAACTCTTGCTTCAGAAATATCTCATCTAGATGAAACTGCTGTTTGTAAATGTATAACAGACACATGTACAGCTCTGGCAGCGCAACTTTTTAGTTCACAATATAAATTTTTTCTGAATATTATTCTAAATATTTCTCAGATATTTCACATTTATACACAGCCTATAAATGCCCTGCCCAAAATGGGAGGTGTAATTATACAGGATTGTACACATATACCACATAAACGGAAACACTGTTTGATTTGTGGTTGAAACAAGTGTTTTACTAACACTTGCTTGAAATCCCCACATCTGCTAGGGGGCTCATGTGTCTCTAGCCCTCTTCACAGTGCATGCATGTGTAGCAATTGTATAGGTGTGAGCATGTCCTCATTCAACTTCATTCAGTCGTTTGCTTCCACCTAGATGATGGAGGGCAGCTCCATGAAGCAATATGACTGCATCCAGCAGCTCCTGAACGAGACCAGCTACCTGAAACAGGCCATGAGCCCCGCAGACCGTCTGTGGCTCTTCCCCTCCTCGCTGCATCGCCTCAACTCCAGCAAGAGGGCGCCCCCTGCTGCCAAGATCAGTGCCTTTCCGGAAGAGGCGGAGGAGGACTTCCAGGACACTCGACTATGACCAGCCACTGGCTGCAGGCACGTATGGATGTGTGTGGTATTCATAAAAGCACACAAAGCAGTTAATTTCCATTTGTCAAACTTCTCAAATCACACATTTGATCATCAATGCCAATATAAGCCAGTATATACGGATGACATGTAGTGAATTAACTGTGACTGTAAGCATGACGTGCCTACAGGTATGGTGATGATAGGTAATAAGTCACCCATAAGGAGGTTAGTTGGCGAAGCAAAACAAACAGTTGTTTTCTTTAAGGGAGCATAGGGCTGTCTAATGACTTCCAGCCGGAAGGACATCCCAGTTTTGGCCTACATGTAATAATCTTTGAGCAAAAGGTCTTACCTGCTCCTTAATACATAAGTGTACTCATTGTAAATCACGTAAATCCTTGACCTAATCTTTTATTATGTAGTTTAAGGTCAAGACTTTATAACATTATGAACAAATCTCATTATGTATGGTGTGACCTTAAACACAACAGACACACACACACATCAGTGTGACATCAGTGTAGAGAGACATTCTGTGATATATGTTCAGCAGACCAACCATTTGTTGATGCTTATACTGTACATACAATACATTCTCAGCACCGTAACATCTTATTTGATATATCCTTCCAAGCTTCATTCCTGTATTAAGATTCAATTATAAATGTAACATTAAATAAAGTTTTTTTTTTTTCATTGTTGATTTTGAATACTAAATTGTTTTATATTGTATTTAGCATAAGGCATACATTTATTACCATGGGAATGTCAACTCACTTCATGTCAACCATGAAAAAACAGCAACAGTCAACACTAAGACCCCAGTTTACATTCAAGTTAATACATTTTAACACAAAATATTATAATCACATTTGTATATTACCAGGCAATACTGCACTATTCCTTGAGACATTGAGACATTAAAATAGTGTCATCATGTACAGCAGTTATGCATAATTTAATAGTGTGATTTCTATAATGGGACTGAAGTGTGTGGGAAGGGCAGTGTATGTTATACTGACCGTGCATGGAGCTGTACAGTACGTGAAGGCTCCTTCATTATCACTTTCAAGGTGATTTTGTGATGTTTAATATACATATTTTATGTATGCACTTTAAAGACACCTTAAGGTACTAGTTAGTATTCTCATTCTCAATGTTTTGAGATTATTATCCCATGTTGATTAGCTATTTTATTTACATTTTGATGCTTCACCTAAGGATATGGCTCATTCACCAGGTCCTTTCTTCCCATACATTGGATTATTAGCAACAGGCAGGTATTATTGTGGCTGACTGACCTGTTGGACTGCAGGCTTGGCACGTACACACTATCCCATAACAATGGCATCCGTTTGGGTGGAAAAGATGACACCCTATATACAGTATGATTAACATATGGGAGCAATATCTAGTTCAATCCAAGCACTTTGTGCCTTGACAGAATCATCTTGTGACACCCAGGTTATGACCCAGTGTCTCCAACACATCCATAAAAAGGGTTAGGGTTAACCCTAACCCTATTTTTTTGACTTTGGCACTACTATTATTATTCTCAAAACTGGAACTATTTCATATTCATTATTTTATTAACTGAATCGTTTTGTATAGGTTTTATACAAAATATACTGTAGTACTGTAGATTACTTTTTTATATTGTACTGTAATTGAAAAAAAAAACTCTTTCATAGGACAGGGACAGAGATGTCCTAACAATGTATACATGTATGTTCAATTGATTATATTTCAAGTAAAGAAGAAGAAAACAATTGTGAACTGACTGATTTGGTTGTGGAAGTTATGATTGTTCAATTAAATGAATATCCATTTTACTACTTGTGCTGTATCCAGTAATTAAAATAATGTATGATGCAGACTACATCATCATAATGCAGTTTGGGGTGGGTGTTTACATATTTTATTTACCCAGAGGTCTTACTGACTGAAAAAATATACCGTGCATCCGGAAAGTATTCACAGCGATTCACTTTTTCCACATTTTGTTATGTTACAGCCTCGTTCCAAAATTGATTAACCTCTTTTTTCCCCTCAAAGTTCTACACAAAATACCCCATAATAACAAAGTTTGTATGCCATTTTTGAAAGTTTATAAAAAAATAAAAAACAAAAGAAATCACGTGTACATAAGTATTCACTGCCATTGCTGAATACTTTGAAGTACCTTTGGCAGCAATTACAGCCTCAAATATTTTTTAGTATGATGTTACAAGCTTTTGGACAGTTTCTCCCATTCTTCTTTGCAGGACACCTCAAGCTCCATCAGGTTGGATGGGGAGCGTGTGCACAGCCATTTTCAGATCTCTCAGAGATGTTCAATCGGGCTCAAGTCTGGGCTACTCAAGGACATTCCGAGTTGTCGCGAACCCACTCCTTTGTTATCTTGGCTGTGTGATTAGGGTCGTTGTCCTGTTGGAAAATAAAACTTCTCCCAAGTAGGCATGGGACAATATAAAAAATTAATATCACGATTATCCTGACCAAAATAATTGCGATAGATATCGCGATTATTTCTTATATTATTATTAAACTTAAAATGGCACTAAAACATATGGATTTACTTTATCTTAAAATGTGTTAAGAAACAATAATTTGTATTATCATGACACATATGTGCTATCTTTTTTTGTGTGATTATTTTAGGTTTGAAACCAGTATTGCAACAAATCAGAAACATCTTTTTTATGTGGAGGACACAATGGGCAAGCTGAGCCTTCAGCCATGGTGGTGATTGACTAGAAAGATGCAGGCTAATAAATCAATTAGTAAATAATTAATTTATATTCGTAAATATTCATACTTATGGGAGGATATTCATGATTATCACAATAATGGACATTCACCACAATACAATTATCGTCAGTATTTTTATCGCGATAAACGATAATATCGTATATCGTCCCATCCTTACTCCCCTGTCTGAGGTCCAGAGAGCTCTGGAGCAGGTTTTGGTCAAGGATGTCTCTGTACATTGCATTAATCTTTCCCTCGATCCTGACTAGTCTCCCAGTTCCTGCCGCTGAAAACCATCCCCATAGCACAATGCTGCCACCCCCATGCTTCACTGTAGGGATGGTATTGACCAGGTGATGGGTGGTTCCTGGTTTCCTCCAGACATGACGCCTGGCATTTAGGCCAACGAGTTCCATCTGTGTTTCCTCAGACTATAGAATATTTTTTCTCACGGATGGTCTGTGAGTCCTTCAGGTTCCTTTTGGCAAACTCCAGGCGGGCTGTCATGTGCCTTTTACTGAGGAGTGGCATCTGTCTGGCCACTCTACACCATACAGGCCTGATTGGTGGAGTGCTGCAGAAATGGTTGTCCTTGTGAAAATGTGCTCCTCTCTCCAAGAAGCAACACTGCAGCTCGGGTTCTTGGTCACCTCCCTGACTAAAGCCCTGACCGCTCAGTTTGGCCACCAGGACTCTTCCTATTGTCCTGGTGGTTCCAAACTTCTTTCATTTACAGATGATGGAGGCCACTGTGCTTATTGGGACCTGCTGCAGACATCTTTCTGTAGCCTTACCCAGATTTGTGCCTTGATACAATCCTGTCTCGGAGGTCTACATACAGTTCCTTGGGCTTCATGGCTTGGTTTGTGCTCTCACATGTCAACTGTGGTATGGTACCTTGTATAGACAGGTGTGTGTGCCTTTCCAAATCATGTCCAATCAACTGAATTTGCCACAGGTAAACTCAAATCAAGTTGTAGAAACAGGATGTTTCCATTTTTCTTCATATTTTTTTTTTTTTACTAAATTTGCAAAACTTTCAAACAAACTTTTTTCACTTTGTTATTATGGGGGTGTGTCGAATTTTGAGGAAAATGTTCAAAGGCTGTAACATAACAAAATGTGGAAAAAGTTAAGCGCTGTGAATATTTTCCAGATGCACTGTAGATAATTAGCTATGTAAAATCATATATACTCATGGAAAGAATTAGGAGACCACAGCACTTTTATTAAAGTTTTAAAGTATAATACTGTAAAGGTAAAAATAAATAACATAAATAGAAAAACTCTATAAATCTAAATAATTCTATTTTACATGCAAGTCAAAAATATTAACATATAAATAGTAAAAATCTGAGAAACTGCTGTAGTCGTCTCAATTTTTTCTTTGGCTGTATAATGTACAGTGAAGGTTCGGACATGGATTGGCTACTACTATATACACATTCTGAATACGATTCAGTCCTTTCTCAATCTCTACCAATCAATGTGTATGAATTCCTGCTGTAATTTCAGTTGCTGTGTTTTGCACTACCACTGCTGCATCTCCACCAGTTTTAATGTTAATCTGAATACTTTATCACTGCTAGTATCAGGACATACTTAACTAAGAAGGGCCTTGTATTAAATGTTATTAATGTCCTAATGCCAATACATTGCATTATTTACAGTAAGACTCTAGTCACTCCTGATTGAAATACAATATTAACATTATATTTTTAACATTTCTGTATTGCATCTTGCAGAAATCAATAATGGAATAATTTCCCAATAATTGAATATTTACCATAAACATCTTAACATGTATATAATCTGATAATGTAATAACTTCACAATAGTATAAAATTTCTTAAAAAATAATGTAATAATCCCTGTACAAACATATAATACATTGCAACATTAACAGAAGGTTATTACTATATTTAATACTGCTTTTCATACTGTTCAGGCCCACCTAAAACATCTTCAATAGGTCTTAAAAGCAGGTAAATGGGTGCATTTATATAGCACTTTACAGTATTATTGCCTGACATTCACACACCGATGGTGATTGCTGCCATGCAAGGTGTGACCAACCACCGGAAGCAGTTAGAGCAGGGGTGCCCAACTCCGGTCCTGGAGGGCCCCTATCCTGCATGTTTTAGACGTCTCCCTGCTCCAACACACCTGACTCAAATCAATGGGCTTCTGCAGAGACTGATAACGACCCATTCATTAGGATCAGGTGTGTTGGAGCAGGGAGACATCTAAAACATGCAGGGCGGTAGCTCTCCAGGACCAGGGTTGGGTACCCTTGAGTTAGAGGTTAGGCATTTTGCTCAAGGATGCTTACAGGTGGGCCAGCACCAGGGTTTGAACCCACAACCTTCTGGCTGGAAGTCCAACACACAGGCCACTAGACCATCCTGCCCCAAAGCACACCCAAAATTCACTTTCACTGTTCGCAGTCGTTGCTACGTTGAGGTCTACTGGGCGTAGACCTCTGGTTAATTTTGAAACTATTGGACAGCATTTAATCAATCGCCGTTCCTACAATTACTTGATCACCTAATATAGCTCTACCACCATTTGAAACATGCTTGACTTCAACATTATCTCGCTAACCCACCCTGATTGGTCCACCAACAGGGTGTGAAAACAATAAAGCGAACAGGGTTTCAAGACTATAATCTCAGCTAAAAAGTTTAGCTGAGAGAAATTGTCAGGCAGAACCATGCGGTCTAAGATATTTCCCAGTATGTTTTAGTAAGAAATAAACTTAGTTCCTCACATTTGTCTAAAAAACCTACTGGTGTTTTGGTGAGGAATAAATGTATTGCCAATTTCCCTCAAATTTGTATGATCTCTGTGAGAAATATTCCTAATGCCCAGAGCCGATACTTGATCATTCGCACACCAGCTGTAAACACACCAATTATTAATGTCAGGGTTCCCACTCCAAGTCAAATGCAAAATTTCCTGACTTTTCCTTAACTTTCAGTTTGATGTATGTGTAAAAGGGATGGGCAGAATGACAACTGAATATTAATGTGATAATATTTGACATAGGTTCTACACAAGTAAACAATAAATGGTTAAGTTAGATTTTGTAAGGAGGGGAAATCTTCCTTATACGGGGGTTTGGGGGTTCCCCCCACCGAAACGTTTGAGCGTCAAACATTCAATTTCCTGCAGTCTGGTCAATTTTAAAACATCAATTTGTGCCTTTTCTCCAACAAAATATGGTGAAAATTTATTTTTTTATGGAGAAAACAAAAAGACACGCTAAATCTAGGCATCAGGTGACAAAATATAATGCAGTAAGGCTATCAGGAATTCTGTATTGCTTTCAAATTCTCTTGTAGATTGTAGAATTCTTCTATTTTTTCATGTACTATTATTATCCCTGCTAAGTCAAAACAAACATGCTATACTCTTCTGTCTTTTGTTGGGGGAAATAACCTTTCTCAAGCACTTAAATTCCAAGATATTGCCTGACTTGACCCAAAACATAAGATTCCTTGACTTTCCATGCCTGGAATATAATTTATTAAAATTCCATGATATTCCAGAATGTCCATGCCTAGTGGGAACCCTGCAATACAATTATTTATAGCTAGATGTGTTGCTTACATCACACCAATGTCAGCCTATCGTGTTTTTACTCTTATGGTTTTTCATCTAAAAAGGTAACAAATTTAGAACAGTAATCTGGCGTTCAATTGCACTAAAGCTAATTTTCAAAGTGGTAACAGCACAAAGTGTTATGGCCTATTGAACATAGTGTACTGAAAAATAATATAAACCAGTAGACAAATACTGTAATTTGTCTGCATTATTAATTATATGCACAATTATTATTATATATAAATTTTTTTTATATTATTATGTCAATGACTGTGACCTTAATGAATAAGTCGGCTGATGAATAGATATATGGATTATGTCGATGTTTGGTAATAAATCAGAAATGCAGTAGGTATTTTAGGCTATGTTATTGTAGCTAGGTTAAATCAATTCCTGCTGCCTCTGTCAGAGCTGGTATCACTCACATTCATCTTTTAAAAAAATAGCAATGCCACAAAAGCGTTGCATGCTTCAATTACTATACCTTTAAGGAATTGTTCGTTGAAGTACAATTTCCCTATAGGAAAGGACAAAAAAAGCCCCTTCCTAAAACCAGTACAATTTAAGAGTGTTTGCTAAACAGCCAATCCTTAATATTCTTGCAAAAAAGTAAATGTATCGTTTTACTTTGTACATGCTGAGAGCTGAAACCCTTTAGATTTAGCTTAATTTTATTGTGTTACATCCTAGACGTGTCAGAGTTAATAAAACGACTATGCTTGGCTATATTAACAAGTATAAACCACTGAAAATAGTTGATCTTTGGAATTTTAAATATGAAAAACCACTTAGTAGATAAAGGAAACTAACTAAAAACTGAGAATACATGGAACCATGACAAATTTATGGGTAGTTAAAAAAACTTTATGGCTTCCAGCTGACAAGGACATCCATTACTTATTGCCACATTCCCTTCACTTCAACACAAGTGAATGGTTAAAAGTCCAAACTTGTTTTACAAACAATATGTACACTTTTAAATTTTTTAAGTTTAAAAGTGTACATATTGTTTAAAAAAAATTAAAAGTTTCTTTTACTGTACAAGCGTCATATCACAGACAAACTATATATACCATTTAAAGTTACTAATTCTTATTTACAAATATTTGGTAAAACCCTGATTAATTTCAATAGAATTTAAACAAAACTTCCAACTATTATAAAGATGAAACGCCAAAAAAAAAAAAGAAAAAAAAAAATATATATAGAAGGAAAATAGCCATTCTGCCTATTCTGTGCCTTTCCTTATTCCAGCACATCAAGCTATGGAACATCATATTAATTGTACAATAATGTATTACACATTAACCACATTTTATGAAAACTACATTATTATTGTGTTCGCCGAGTACTTGATTAACAACTAATAATTATGGCTGGCCCCAAATACTCGACTATTCAGATATTCTTTCGTTAGGTAAGAATTCGATTTTCAAAATTGGAATTAGAATAATTTGCATGCGTGTTTTCTTAAAAGCACTACTTTCTCAGTGAAAAACAAAAAACTAAAACCTGTCTTTCACAACACTGACTACTTTCAACAATGTCGACTGCAATTGGCTTGGCTCTGTCTGTAAAGAAAAGGAACGGTCTAATCTTTCAACACATACACACTCATTGGCTGTATGTCACTGAGGACAGCTCTGATAGGATCAATTCAGGTGTTAAAGGGGGCTATTTTGAGAGCTTGGCTAATGTTTACATGTGAGTGCTAAGGTGATTAGTTGCTAACTTATTTTGTGAACGGAATATTACAATAATCAGTATTTTAAAAATGTGCATAATGAGCTATGCACTTAAACATAGTAGCCGTGCATATCCTGAAAACTTGCAAATTGTCTTGACAGCCTGCTTGGATTTGAACAGTTTCATATCATATCTCCCGCCCCCCGAAGCTTAGTGTATTTGCCATTCATTTTCTACCAAAGCTTTGAATCTCAAAAAATGTTATTCGGGCCAGCCCTGCTAATAATACAGGTTATTAAACTGAAAGCAGGCATTTTAGACATGTTTTACCCCAAATTTAATTTCACATTGTTTTTATCAAGTATAAATTGTACAATGCAAGTTGTTATTTCAGATGTTGTTTCCCCCATTGTATTTTCATGTATTTGTCAGGCTTCAGAAATATTACGCTGTCTATCACTGCATTTATGGTTGCATGTGCAGGAATCCATTTAAAATAATGTAATCAAGTAACAAGAAGGAACAGCAACTCTATAGGTTCAACAACGGTTCATCTACACAAAATACAAGGGGATGTCACTTGAATTACACATAGCAAATTACATGTACTAAATTGAGCCAATCCGTTACATTAATTGCAATAACTTATGTTCAAACTGTAGAGGGTTCTGATCCTGCAGTTTGACTCTAGTGTTTTTCGAATAAATAAACTGACCAAAGTGACAATAAATGTACAATGTGCCAACATTTCTCTTCCATCATAAAACTGGCCTGCTATACGTCAAAGGAGACCTAAGGGTTTGAGGACCACTGGAATAAGACCCTGTAAAGTCCCCCACACATACATTCCCTGTCCTTTACAACTGAACATTTAATACTTGAAATACTGCGCTAGCATAAAACGATGGTCCCGAAGTTCACAACTTTAGCACTGTGTGTCAAGTACGAATTACTAGTACAAATAGCCAAAAGGTCAAATGTCACCACAAAACCTTCTTATTTTTACACAGCGGGAGCTCAGGAATGAGTCCTTGGTTTGGGGGTAGTGATTGGTAATGAGGGTCCTACTTCTTGTGGATGCTTTTATGTGGGCCACGGTGGAGGATCCAGAGTAGGCCAGCTGTTGTGGCTGCTGCTGCTGTGGGAGGTTGCTGCCTGGACTGGCTGCTGCTGCCCTCTGCTGCTGGGGATGGGGAGGTGCCATTTTGCTGCATGGCAAGCTTGGCTGGGGCAGGAGATGGATGGGCTACTGTTGGTCTATGGGAGAGGTCAGACAGTTATGATGCTGCATCTGACTAGGATTAAAGTGATATTCAATTTGTTAATTCCTGTACTGTATAACTGCAATGGCCAGGGGCGTTTTTAGAGTTTGAAGACATTAACCCAGACACAAACCTACAAGACCTCAAGCGCAAAATATAGCTAAATACATTACTGAACCATTTTTGAAGAACATTGTTCTGTTTCAGTAACAACTCCTGTATCTACCATTTTCTGTTGATGCATACCATACAATTGGTTTTTCATGGTGTCTTCATAATATTTTACTAGCTATTGTTAGCTATTGCTATTGTCTTTCCTGGAGTCTTACTCTTTATTATCTGTCTGTCTTTTGGCGTTTCCATCATATTTTACTTTTTGTTGTCCATCTTTCCTTGTTTCTTCATCATATTGACTGTCAGTCATTCCTGGTATCTAAGCCTATTTGTTGTCTGTCTTTATTTCCATCACTATTTGTTGTCTGTGTCTTTCCTTGTCATTCATCTCCTGCGCTAGTATATTTGGCCTAATTAACTGATGCCAAGTTTATTGTAATTTTGGTACAAATAATACTCTATAAATATGTTTATGAACACATTTTGTCACTAAAAGGAAACTACTTTTAGATTTAAACAAAACTTTCTTGTGTGTGCAGCCTACATATAGCAGAGAGTATATAACTGCGGTTTCCATCATCTATCGAATCTGACAGCTATTTAGTATCAAAAAACATATTAATTATTATCAAATCATATTAAAACTTTATATTTTGAATAAAATAATTGGATTTTTATTTTTCGCTTTAATAAGTCCGACTCACATATCATTTTATGCGTAATAATGCGTAGGTTAAAATGCTGTAA
>JAOEGT010060110.1:0-17803 GCA_025447795.1 Speoplatyrhinus poulsoni
TCCGTGTTGTGGTTGCTGCCCGCTACTGGCAAGTGCACCGGGTCATTTTGACCCATAGGACAGCGGGAGGGTTAAGCACATACATACTGTACACATGCACGGGTGCAAATTGTGTGTGTCTCTCTCCTAATTAAACATGTGAGTTTCAGTATAAAGTGGACACAAATCCGGGCATACAGTAATTGTCCATGTGCTTACCGAACAATAGACTAATGATTGGTATACTGTAGCAGCTGAATGTAAATGTTAGTGATCCTGAGATGACCTGCCATGTTGGTGTATGATATTTATTTTTAATGTTTATTCATCACTTTCTATTTGCCATGCTGGTCCATCCTTCCCCTGTGGCCATCACACTGTAGTGTTAAGTATTGTGCATGTGACCATACGACATGCATTACTGAGGCACGCCTAACGCCTGATTTCCACCGGGCGCGTCTCTGTCTTGTCAGCGATCCGTTCTTGCTCCGTCATCTGCATTGCATCCTGCCCCACCGGCAGCGTGTCAGAAGCGGAGGGTCTTGTTGTGTTTTCGCTGAGTTTCCATAGCAACAAACGAAATCATGAGTTCTGGCTGATTGGCAGTTTTCAGAAGCGTCCCAAAAGCTTCTCTGTCAAAAAATTTAACCGCCGCCTATTTTTAGCGGAGCCGATCGGAGAGAATCGTTTCTGGGAAGCTCCTGAAACGCTTTGGTGGTTCACTTGCATTAAAAAGAGCTCTGTGACGGAGCCGGAACGCGATGCGCCTGGTGGAAATTGGGGGTAAGTCTTACCGTGTCCCTGCTGAAGTTGGAGACAGTTCATAACACTATACCATGCCACACCACACACATACTTTTTTGTTTTGGTTTAAAGAACTCAGTTTCATTGTTTCAAAAGTGAGCAAGGCAATTAGTGGATTTATCATTTGTTCATACTATTTGGATGTATATGTAGAAGTTGACTCCCTTCCCCATATGCATTGCATACAGTAGGTGTAATAGTAGATTAATACAAATAAGAATAACGCCTTTCTAGTGTTAAGACTGTGTTCAAGGTTTCACAAGCTTCACAAGCACATGTTTTGCATTTTGCATGACACCACCCAAGTATAGATGATCTAGGAAAAGCTCTCCCAGAGAAAACCTGGGAAATGCGGGCGTGTGCAGCTCTTGTAATGAGATTAACGGCTATACTGTATAAATAAACTTGACTTTAAGAGGAATAGCCTAGTGCAGTGTGTCCCAACTCTGGTCCTGGAGTATTCAGTCTTCAAACGACCCATTCATGTGAGTCAGGTGTGTCGGAGCAGGGGGACATCTAAAGCATGCAGGGCAGCGGCCCTCCAGGTCCAGGATTCCCCACCCCTGGTGTAAAGTAAGCTTTATGTCAATGACACAGCCTATAATAGTCAGCTATAAGCTGATGCACTTTTTGTTAAATTCACCAAATATTTCCTCGCATTTCGCTAGCTTTCCCTTCTCTGTGTGTGCTGAAAACATAATCCGGTAGTCTACACAGCCCTAAATAGGAACGTAACGAGCGAACACCGCTCACAACAACAAAGCCACTTGTTATTGGCTTGACGATGCATTTCAACGGACATGTACGCGCATGTTAGGACAGGTAAACTGTTAGCTTAACGTTGCACCATGCAGATAAATGCTAAGGAATGTAAAGGACATGTATAGAATATATAAAGGACATGTAGGGCATGTAAACTACAAGTTGTGGAGTTGTGGACAACGATGCCGGTCTGTGTAAGTCTGGCATTGTGGCCTGAGACCCATGCCCCACCCCCTTCCTGTGCCCTGACAGAGCCCAGCAGGGCTCCGGGACGGCTGAGGGCCAAGAGTATGTCGGCAGCTGATGTGGAGGTCACCTGGAAGCCCCTGTCCTGGAGCAACAGCTGGAGACGTGTCCTGGGTTACGAGGTGAAGAAACACTGGAAACACAGTGGAGCTCTAGCGTTGCTTTACAAGCATTTTCTCATTACAGTATTATATATATATGTATGGCATGTTTTAGACACACACACACACATTAAATATATACAGCCACAGAAAACATTAAGACCACTTCAGCAGTTTTTCAGATATTCTGTTTTTACTGTAGTACTTATTTTTCTTACTTTTTTAATCTTTTGATTCCTAATGTTGTTATATGTTATATCCTAATGTTTATATATATATATATTTACAGAATAATTTACAGTATATTTATACTATTACATTTGAAAGAATGTGCAGTGGTCTGTTAATTTTGTTTATAGGCTAAATATATAACATGTTCAATTGCTATCGATATTGGAATAAGCCTGCCTAAGCCCAAGTTATACACGCTGCAAAACACGACAGCTCTAGGATTTACTGTGGCTGTTGCCAGCGTACGGGAAGGTAGGACAGTGGTGGGAGATAACAGGGACTGTTGCTGTCTCCCCCCCCCCCGCCACCGATGACGCTCAGTGACAGTATTTCTGCTGCTGCTATGATTAGAAAAATATAAATATCTACTGAGAGTCAAAAGATTGCGACATCCTTCCTGCTTCAGACTTTATATTTTTTTTTGCACGCCAAAGTGCAATATTACTGTGAAAGAAATACACTTAGTTCAGCTAAATAAGTGTACCTTTTAATTGGTACAAGAGAAAACGTATTGGAAATGTCTTAATTGTCTATGTATAGGCCTAAATAGAAGTTATAAATATAAACATCTTACAAGTACTCCCTGTAGTACCTCCAGCTACCCCTAGGGGAGCGCATACGCCACGCTGAGTACAAGTGACTGCTGTACGTTTCCATGACGGGATACACCCACACATCTTGTAATGTGCGCACATGTTCATGGACAGACTCCCTCACGTTCAAGTAAAAGTACAACGTAAGATGTGTAGCAAGACAGTGGTAAATATGAGCAACAATATTACAAACAATAGAATAAATAGTCCTACGGCAATAACGCTAGTGTAAAGGACAAAATAATAGCAAAAAACAACAACAGTTAAATAGGAAAAATCATAGATACATAGTAAATGACAGATAAATAATAAATAACAATACCGTAACATAATAATAACATGATTTACAGTATAGGGCCGGTTATAGCCCCCTCCTCTCCCTCTTTCTCTCAGCTGCAGTACTGGGGCGAGCGGGACAGGCCCGAGGCGGCCCGCGTCATCAGGACGGCTGGGAACATGACGTCGGCTCTCATCGGGGGCCTGGAGGGCAGCAGCACCTACCACGTGTGCCTGCGGGCCTACAACAGCGCCGGGCCGGGCCCACAGAGCGTCGTCGTCAACGTCACCACCAAGAAACCACGTGAGTGAGGTCCCGCTCTTGATTGGTCCGGCGAGGAGATCCTGTTCTGTCTGCGGTTGTATCCCGTGCTAATTTGGTTTTCCTTTTATTTTTTTCCTTTTTAATTTTAATTTATACGCCCTGCTTTTTTTTGTTTCCTTTTATGTATTATTGTTTTTTTTTTATTGTAATTTATATTTATTTATATATTAATATTTATTTATATTTATTTTTGTCTGTCATGTGTTTTTTTTTTCCTTTTATGTATTATTATTTTATGTATTTTACTTTTTTATTTTCTAAATGATTGCGGTCAGAAACTGTTTGCATTGGATCTGAAATGTGTGCGATTTTGTTTTATCACTGAGTTGTGCCCTCTGCACGTCCTGTCACAATTTGCTAGCCGCTTATTCATAGCGTCGTTAGCCTGTGGAGGGGCATGTCTTAACCTGTGCTTATATTTTCTTTTTGGAGACATTTATTGAATTTCCATTACGCCTGTCTTAGTTTAGAGTTATGAGTGTAGCCACTGCTGATAAGACTGGGCCTAACAACAGCAATGTTCCCACAACGGTAGTGAAGTTTGCTTGTCTTCCCTCACTCCCACTCATCTCTCACTCTCGCGCTCGCTCTGTCAGGCACACAGAATAACACACCCCTCCTACACATTGTTGCAGCAGTCAACGCTAAGCTAACAGCAGGCTGTAATGAGAATGCTCCTCCACGTACTGTATGCTGGTCCCGAACGGTGCTGTATATCGATCGGTGCGTTGTGTCCAAAGTCCTTAGAGGAACATCTGTCTGCTCGGCAGGCAGACAGATGTCACAGGGACATGAAAACTCCATGTATACAATAGGGAGTTAAATCTCATAAAATGCACTTAAAACATTTGGTTATTTTGCAAAATAAGATTTAAAAAAACTTTTTCCACCACAGGAAATCCTGCTCAACTGTCAGCTTGCTTCAGCGCAACCACACAGTTAAAGCTAAATAGGCTAGGCCTTTATACAGCAGACGATTGGCTCTTTTCTAAGTGGTCTGTCTCTCTCTTCTCTACTGTCTGTTGTCCCCCGCCCCTTTACCCCGGGCCCATCCACAGCTCCAAGCCAAGCCCCCGTCAAGATCATGTGGAACACTTCCGACTCCAAGGTCATCCTGAAATGGGAGCAGGTCCACGCCCTGGAGAATGAGTCTGAGGTCACAGGATACAAGGTAAAGGATGAGTCTGAGGTCTCAGGATGAAGGTAAACATGTTATAACCCACAAAACTAATCCTAACCCTATTTTCTAAAGGTGTTAGCTGTTGTTTTTTTGTTTGTTTAGCTAATACTATACAAAGCATTATATTATAATATAATGCTTTGTCAAATTGTCAAATTTCTCCTCATGGTCTGCTACTGTAGTTTGTTCCGTGTGCGCGCTGAAAAAAATTATCTGATGTCTCTCTCCACACAGCCCTGGCTCTGTGAATAGGCACACACAAATAATCTGGTGTCTCCACACACACACACAACACTATCCCAGGCTTGTTAATGTGTTTCCAATTTGGAGGGGGCGGGGCTTGAGCGCAAACCATGCCCACCGGCGATAGAGACGGAAACCGTTTTCATTTTCTTAGACTGTATCACTGGAATCTTTAGTACAGTTTCAATGTACGGCTCCCCAGATGGACTTGTGACAACAATTCCTCTGGCATGTCAGGTTAGGGCAGTTGCATTCAAACATTGAGCGTCAATATCTTATAAAAATTTAAAAGCGCAGAGCAAATCTGTTTGCTTATGTTACTTATTATCAATAAGTCCTGTTAAACGGATGTTGCCTTGTAAAAGTGTAAACATGACAAATGCCAGCGCTGGCGGCTAAGGGGCCGTCAACAAATTACTGTGAATCATAATTATTTGGATAATAATGAACAGCAAAGAACAAATTACCTGTCCAGGCAGCGTTTAGGAACCGGAACCGTATTAAAAGTATCGATTTGGCACTGAAATCCCAATAAAACCAAACAATACCATAACCATACATACATGTAGCAAAATGCATCCTCTGCATTTAACCCATCCCTCAAGGGAGCAGTGGGCAGCCGCCCAGGGATGAAAATCCAGATAGAGGCCAGTGTCACTGGTCAATGGTGCTGGCTGGTGAACCTAGCATGTTTTTGATAGTGGGGGAACCGGAGCACCCGGAGGAAACCTACGCAGTGTCACAATGTCAATGAAGAGCTATGGAATGTACCCCCCACCCCCCGGCGTGGGCGGGACTTGTGCTCTGAAATGTGCTCTGTCTCTATGGAATTGAAGAGTGATGTGTTTTTGATCGAGTTCAAATATCAACAATCTTTCACTGGCATTCCTGACTCCATCTTTAAGTTGAAGGAAAAACAGCCCCGGAGACTGCTCCTTTATAGGCACGTTCCTCGATTTGTGTGTATGGAGTGACTGGCCCTCTTCTGTACTCTCCGTTCAAACTTACAAAAGATTTCTTTATTTATGTCTATTTGATAATGCATTGCCATGCATTAAATAAACTATGCTTAAAAAAAATAAAATAAAAAATGCTGGCCTCATTTCAATGGCTGCGGGATCTTTGACAAATTAATGGACGACGTATTGATTTGCAACAAGAACAGAAAACAAATCTTGGCAAAAATGGAGCCTGACATATTGTCAGGCTGTCGTCTGATTTCTTCAGAGCACATTGCGTTTGTTTGTTCCTTAACTGCTCTAGCAGTTGAACCGTGACGGGATCTAAGTGAGCAGAAAACCTTGCACAGCGGGCTAACAACTTGCAGGGATTGAGCGTTATGGCTGTGGTCTTTACTGTATTCATGCGGGCCTAGTTATCTTGCATTGTGCCTACAACTGCTATTTTTCCAAAGACAGGTTGTCATTACATCACTCCAGTTAGTGACAAAACTGGCATTACATTATATCACACCAGAAGTGTAACAGTTGACTGTTGCTTAATGAAAAAAATGTTGCCGGTCATTCTGACACATTCCCAGTTGGTTGTTTTCATCTCACTAGATTGTCATTGTTTGATTTGTTATTGGAGATTTGATATTGGTTTTATGATTGTGGTTTTATGATGGCTCCTGGCTCCACATTCTGCGCTTAACACGTGGCTCCCCGCATTAGGAATACATCACAGCTGTCAAATCTGCCTCGGCAAACGCTGAGCCCCGCAGCACGTATCTCCTGCGTTCCGTACCCTTTTTCTGTGAAAATAAAACCTGTGTTGGAATCGCTAGAGTGGAGAGGAGGCTCGAGTCAAGATGCAGAAAGAAATGCAATGAACTGATACTTCATTGTGTCCCCCCTTATCCTTGTGAGGCACAACACAATCGTGTGAAGAGAGCCGTGATTCAGCCTAGCCTTGTTAGCGCCACTGCAATACAGTAAAGTACTGTACCACCAGCCAACATTACATATAACACAGCTGTCTGTGGGAGGTGTGTTGCACACCAGTAGGGTAGTCTGGGACACAAGACCCGCCTACTTAACAGAAGAAGTGTTTTGATTGACATGCACGACGGCCAACTACATAATTCAATCGGACGATATCGGACGATAAACTGAGGAATTTGGTGAGAAACTAAACAACATGCTACAGTAGTGTTTTTCTTTTTGCAGGTCTTAAATTAGTAAAAGCGCCGCATTAGCGTCGTGCCGGAATTAGTCTTGTGAATGACAACAGTCAATGAATATTGAGTGCCCCACTTACTGATGGCGCTGCCACCAGGTGTCTACAGCATGTGTATCAGACGTTCAGCACGAGTCGTATCACAACCTGGCCCCGGAGTACCCCTGTCCTGCATGTGTTAAACGTCTCCCTGCTACAACACACCTGAGTCAAATGAAGGGGTCGTTATCAATCTCTGCAGAAGCCTGATAACGACCCCTTCATTAGAATCAGGTGAGACATTTAAAATGTGCAGGGCAGTAACAGTATTGCCTTTTTCAGTAACTTTTTTTTCAGTAACTAGTAACTAAAACTAGTTAATAGTTAACTAGTTAATAGTTAATTACTTTTTTTACAGTTACTAGTAACTAGTTACTGTAATAGTATTGCTTTTTTCAGTAACTTTTTTCAGTAACTATTTACTGAAACTAGTCAATTACATTTTAGTAATAATATTACAATTACTAAGGCAAGTAATGCTGCATTACTGCATTAAGAACTAGATAACCAACCTGTCCAATCATCTGGTTTGAGAGGCTGCAATGTTTTCACTTTGGCTGATAGTTGACTCCTAAGGTTAATTATTGTTCCAATAAAGAGGATTCACTTCTAAAATGAGCTGGCTACACAGGTTGTTGTTTTTTTGTTGAACGGGCGAGGCTGAGACCGGTGTAGCAACCCTGCGCCATGAGCTTTCTCCCCCTCACATCTCCCCCTTCCTTCCCCCGGTTGCCCCTGACGCTTGTCGTACCCACAGGTGACGTACAGTCAGGACAAGCACGGTCGCCCCAGCGTGGTGGAGACCAACAGCACGTCCCTGGAGCTGTCGCTCCCCGTCAACCAGGACTACGTCATCCAGATCAAGCCCTTCAGCGAGGGCGGGGAGGGCATCAGCAGCCGACAGATCACCATTCCCAGGATAGCAGGTGGGATAGCTTCCCTTCCATCACACCCCACCCCTCCCCCCCTTCCCCCTTCCCCCTTCCCCCATATGTGACACCTGTGGCCCAGCCCCCCAGGCCTTTGCCGGGAGGAACAGCAGTTATTAGTATCGGCAGGAAAACACAGCCTCGGTTGTAATCTGAGAAATCTGTTTCAAGTATTTGATCCTCGTGTCCTATCCTACTGTCAATGCTTCCCTCTTCTCCCCCCCTCCTCCTCCTCCTCCTCCTCTCTATCCTCCTCCTCCTCCCCCCCTTCTCTCTCCCCCTCCTCTCGCCTTGCATCTTATTTTTCTAATTTGCTGCCGCCTTGAAGTGAAAATGGAGTTTCTATTCAGACTCTCCTTGTTCTTCCACCATTTATTGCCATTTCAGGGTCACAGTCATTAGTAGACTATACCTGCATTTCCCAGGCTGGTGTTACTGTATTCATATGGCGTTGCGTGGCTATTGTAGTAGAGCTGCCCTTTCAAGTCTTGGATTCAATAGCCTCCCCAAAGCAAAGCAGTGGAACAGTGACATCTATTGGGGGATTTGTGTCGTTACATGCTCTTGACTCAACATCCAGTGTAGACCATTGTCTGGATGAACTGGTTGAAGGGTTGGGGCGTGATCTCTGACCACCAGCAGGCAGCTAGCCTCGTGAGACCGTCCTGATCTTGCATGCTCTAATTTGGAGCTCGGTCTGGAACTATTCAATTGGAAAGTGTTGGTCGTGAAGACGGTGTTATCTCACCCAATCAGAATGGTTCAAATCAGCCAGAGCACCAGTGCAAACTGAAAGGTTATGAAAGGTGATGTTGCCATCTTGGGATAACCCTCAGCTGATTGGCCTGATTGTGACCTACGCTTTTGCCTTGAGGGGTTCCAGAGTGACGCGCTGCTTCAAGATGGTCTCGCAAGGCTAGGATGCAGCAGGATGTAAATGAGGGCGCACGCCGCACGCACGTACGCACGCCCACGCACACACACATGCACGCACACACACACACGGGACTCCACGGGGCTCTGTGAATGTGCGCTCGTGCTTTGTCTCATTATAAGGTTTCCATCTGAATCAGAAGCACAATGCTGTTCCGCTGCGCACTGTTCTTTGTCTAGGAGGCAAAGCACTACAGCACTTAGCGTACGGTGTATTGTACCGCATGTGTTTACATTGCATGTAGTGTGGTACACCCTAGAAGATGGTTGTCAGAGTTTAGACACTACTCTTATGGTTTATTTGATCTGGATCTCTTTAGTTATAGCTGTATTTCAGACACACAAAAGGCAAAAAAAAACGTTTGTTTTGACATTTCTATTCTATTTTATTCTAGGTTCCATCGCCATGGGAGCAGCCTCAGATGCGTTGACCTTGCACTTAGTCAGTCTTGCTGTCCTCCTGGTCACAGCGGGAGCGGCCCTATGACAAACATCGCCCGGTGAAGAAACGCTGGGGGTCAAAGAAAATAAAGAGTCGTCTTTCCACCTGCTCCCGTCCTCCTTGTGCGCTCGCATTCCTCTCCTCTCCACAAAGATCTCTGTTTCGGCGAAGATCTCCTCATTTGACCTCGTCCTTTTGAAGGAGTGAAAGGGCCCATCTCTTGCAGAAACTGCTTTCATGAAGCTGAAAGGATGCGGTGACGTGGGCTGCAGCCTCCCGAAAACTTTGTTTCGTTTCTCCCTCGCTACTTTGATAATATTGGATATATGCTGGCAAGGTTTCCACCTCAGAGGCAAGGTGACTGTTGTGAAGGTGGCTTCACAGGTGTTTTGACAAAGGGATGTGCGCCATTGGACAATTTTTAGATGGGGGGGAGGGTGCGCGACACTGGACAGTGTTTGGCCAAAATTTGGACAAGCTATTTCCTTCGCTAACCAGGGATTTGGATAAAATGGCGTTATAAGGAATGAGATGCAGTATTTGCAGACCTACTGCATTTGAGTGGGTGTATTTATATATATATGAGCTGGCTTACAGACATAAGCTCATAAAGATACCGTTCTCCAACTGTCCTTGGGCCGTGTTCAGTTGTCTCAGCTGTGCCGACTGAGAGCTGAAAACAGACTCGCTAATCCCTGACAAAACAGGAATCCCTCACAAGCCTCATCGCGTCACAACAACCGTACGTTTGTGACCTTTTCTGCCCTTCTCCCCAGATTTCGTTACTTGCTTTTACGTTACGCTGCGCTGCTTGAAACTGCAGAATGTCCACGAGCCAAAGGTTTTGAGCCGACACGGCATTCTGTGAGGTTGTGTGAAACTGCTGAGTGTTCAGAGTTATGGCTTCCATTATGAACAGAGGAAACGTGTTGATTAATCAACGCCACTAACGGTCTCACGTCCATAGGTGCATAACGAGGGCCCACTAAGCAGTGCGAGCAACATTACGCACTGTATGTATGAACTCCTCAGGTCCCTATTGAGCCTTAAGTCTTTTTTCATAATTATCCATGCTGTAGTTATTGACCCCCCCACGTGGTATTTCAAACTTTCCTTTTATAATTTTACAACTTAATGGATCATTTGTTCATTGTGTTTGCTCTTGTCGTTTGTTGGTCTGCCTCAGAAACATGCCTTTACTCCCTGCAGTAAAAATCTGTCATGGTCACAGTTGTTAGTGTGGTGGCAGTGGCATTGACTTCTTTAGCATTGCTTAAATACAAAGTACAGTGCATAATGGCACAGGAAAGCCAACTGCTGTTTGGCATGAGAAAGGTCAGTGTTCCCCGTGTTGCTGAGGACGTCTGAATGAATCGGTCTGCTTTTAATAAAAAGAATACCATTTTTTTTCTCTTCCTTCTTTGACCTGGAGAGAATGGTATACATACTGTACATACAACTGTAAAAGTGCAAACTTTGCTGTAAACTGACATTGATGATGCAATAGGTTAGCGATTTAGGGTAAATGTGCAGTTTTATCTTTGATATTTGATTTTTATCTTTGATCTTTTGATTGCAGGTTTAAGGAAGCTAGGTGCCTAACCCCCTGTGATTCATGCTATATTTAATGATAAGGTCATGTGCAAATGCATGCATTCACATAAATCCTTGTTATTACTTGTTAAGATGATTTCATTTGTAAACAGAACTGCAGTTCTATCAGCTATATTGTGGACTTATGAAGTGTTTCAGCCTTTTCATCCTAGTTTAAAAACGAGAATATTACATTTATAGTACAGAATGCAGCGAAAATGTCCAGTTGTGTTTTTAGAGAATTAGTTCTGGTTGCACTGCCAATAATAATAATAATAATAATAATGCTCAAAAACAGATTACATTACACCTTGAATATACAGTAGCACCCCTAGGCAACTGACAAATGAAGACCGCAGGGACCGTTTCTCGCCTTGTGGTTTATTATCTTGTTTATTAATGCAGAAGGAATGCGAGTAACACTACAGCATAGACAACAGCACCAAGCGACGGCAGAGCAAAAAGACACTGTAGGGTTCCAGGACACCTCTGTACACTGACAGAACATAAGCGAGCGGGGCTGGAAGATTGAACTGGTTCAAGGGGGCCAGGCAAGAGAGGTCATCCAATCAGGGTTTGGCACCTGGTGTCTTTTCCACGGCCCAGTGTCTGTGATTAATGACCATCTGGATGATTAGTTGTCAGACTTCCAGAAGGAGGCTCCTTATGGACAGGGGGAGGTACGTTCGTCCTTCCATGTAGATCCAAGGATGATTTAGGGATTTGTCCACTTGGTGATGGATTATGAAGACCATTTCAGATGAGTATGCTTGACTGTTGAAGCTGTGTAGATGTAGATATTATTTAGGTAATTCTGCCCCCTAGTGTACATCAATATTATTGCCCAAACGTCTTTCCACTATCACACATGCAACCAAACATCCCTGTTTATGGCACAAACTTTCCATGGATGATCTAAATAGTTTTCTGACCAACCGAAACACACACACACACACCCATGAGATAGAACTATCGCTTTAAAGGCCCATATCATTCAATGTTCCAACTGTCACACTCCATTAGAGCTGATCATTGTGTTTGGTTTCAAATGTTTTGAATGTACCCTACCCAGAGCCATACAATATGACGCTGACCCTACCTGACCTGATTGGCTGTCTGACTGACTGACAGGATAGGTTAAAAGCGATTTGTTGCAATGTGGAAATTATGCATCTTCTGGGGCTAAATCTGAAAATATTTGGATCACTTATTATTAGCCTCTTAATTTGTTCTTGTTGAGAGATTTAGGCTAAATTATGTGTTACACAGATTTCAAAAGCAGCCCTTACCCGACCCTTCAGATAACAGAATTTGTCCACACAATTGGAAAAACTAATTATACCATAGGGGAACTTTAAATCATCTTGACCCAAACCATAAAACACAATTGGCTAGACAGGAGTTAAAAAACACATTATAATGTTACCTCAATACAGGTGTGTCTGACGGCTCAAGTCACATTTTCATAAATTATATTTTCTTTTTTTAACAGGTAATTTTATTTCCTGAATGTCTGAGTGAACCATTCAGGCACGGGCTAAAATGAAAACAAACAGCAGTTTTGTGAATAGACATAAATATACCACGGTATATCAGGATGCCTGCATTAAGATGTAACTGACGTGTGGCACTTAAAGTGATGAAATGTTTCTTCTTAATATAAAGTGGTTGGAAGAGGTTCATACAAAAACGGTGTGTAAAGTTGGACTTCTATCTCACATTGGCACACTACAAGCTCTACGTTATTCTTCTAATACTCTTATCAAAACACACCAAGAGTGAAGAAAATCAAAAACATCGTATCCCTTAGCAACACTACACTACACTTAAACGGTGTTTTGTTGGGACTCCTATTTTACATTAGCAGTACAAGCCTACATGTTATATGGGGATGGTCATACACAGACTGAAATATTTATTATATTAAAAAACACAATTTAGGTTGGATGTAATGTACTGTAGGCACCATGGGAGCTTCAGCTAAGTCTCTCCATGTTAAATAATGTCTAATTTCTAATAGAATGAACAAAACAACTTTCTGTGTGATTTAGTCATTTGTAAATTAATATTACAAAAGCTCTTTGAAAATACTGGTTGGACACTCTCCTGTATGCAGTTCAGAGCTGGAATTGTACTTTAATTATAATTGGAAGTCACATATTTGCTGTGAAAGTAGAGAAATCCTAATAGCTAATACTGTAGTCATTGCTCTGTCGAACCCAATAATGCAATCCATTATCATGCAACCATTATCTTAAATGATAGTGTCACTGATGCAATAGCCTAGGGGCAAGGATGTTGGCCTCCATCATTTACACAACAAAATTGTAAACGTTCCTGCTCAATTTCAAAGCGTTTGGGAAAGGAGGTCACTCAACACTCATTCTGGAAATGGCCAGTGATCTCTTACAAGCGGTCCATCGCAACGCTACGGTACGGTAAAGTATCTCCAGCCACGTCTATCCGGTGCTGCACCCCCCATGGAATTATCACAAGACACCCAGAAGGAATGTACAATAGAGGCAAACAGCCGTCACTGCAGATGTCTTCCCAGCTGTTCTCAGGTACACTTAAGTGTTCCACAGGAAAGTCCTTATTATACCCCCCCCCCCATCGGTTAATGCACTTACTTCACACAGCCACTGTGTGAAGGTAGCGGAACACGGGGGTTTGGCTACCGGACTGCATGCTTTACAACGACAGTATGGGGCCTACAATGTAGTGGGTGGCATTATGTTGTCACAAGGTAGATACAGGGGTATGCGCTGACGGCTTTCAGGTGTTTAAGGGGGAAGTTCCAAGTACTGTATTTTCAGATGTTGCAGTTCGCTTGCCCGGGCGCATACTGTCTTGATTGTCTCTGTCCCAGGTGGTTGACGAAAGAGAGGCCGGTCTGCGGTTGTGACGGGCTGGTGTTTTTGGTCACTGCGCTCAATTACATACGGAGGCCCTTGGTGGCTTGAAGGGTGAGTGTCATTGCTGGAGTACCTCTCAGATTGTTCCAGATGTTTTGGTATATGTTGATGCCATATTGTCAACCAATTACAGATTATGCCATAACTCACTTAAAGTGGAGCGTGTTCCCAAAAAAAAACATGTCAGCACTCAAGTAACGTGGATAAGTAAAACAATGGCTATAAAATTAAATAAAAAGGGTGGCTTTGAAGGAGTCCCGTCGAAGGGGGGCTATGAGTGCAACATGCTGTCTCAGTAGTCTGTCGAGAGGAGGTGGGCGGGTGGTAATCAGCTCTGGGCACTGACACGTCTGGTCCAAAGGGGGGCACTCTTGACTGCAGGAAATCAGGACTGCAGACAGAAAGAAGAGAAGGTCACGCCTCTGAAGCTCACAAGCACAACTCAGTTGCACACAGACCGTGCTGATTCCTGGTCATGTCGTTTGATGTTACCAGAGAGAATGGAATGTAACAGAGAGGTGTTCAACAGACAGCACTTGCATGTTTCATCCTTCACGCAGACCAGCACGACCCTGTGTGCACGTCAACGGGGAGGTCCACGGACTTCACCATACTATTGCCCATTACTTCTCTCAGGGGTGATGAGTATTGTGTGTACACCAAGTGCCTACGATCGATGGGGGCGCTGCAGCAAACTGTTTTGTGGTGAACTGACGTTGTTTCAGGCCGTGCATGGTAGATTTAGCTGTCACAGCAAAATGCCTTTAGTAACACGCCCACTTAAGAGGCCGGAAGCGTTCCATTTTTGCTTCCATTGAAAAGCATTACAATCTTGTTGTTGTTATTATATCGTTCATGTTACCTCAGATGCTCCATACGGACCCTCTGTGGAGGACTCCGTTTCCCTGACGACAACCGCCTTGGTGACCAGCATGTCTGGATGCTGCTGTTTGGCTTCCTGAATGGCAATAGCGAGGGCCTGCAGCAAAGGGATGAATGTCTTGAGGAAAGTGCATGTGAACACGCATACACCAATACCTTACGACTATGTATTGGTGTAAAAACAATACATGCATTTTTAGTCAATTATACATTCATCAATTAAGTAATTATATTTTAAAGGAGATACCGTAGGTCCTGGTTTTCCATTATTTTAATGACGATGGACAATATACACATAGTGCAGTACTACTGTAATAGTACTGTTGGTGACTGTTAGGTTTTATAAAAACAGGCTTTCTAGATTACCTGCATTCATTTGTTATGTTATGTTAATTATTATTATTATTATTATTATTATTATTATTATTATTTGTACTCTGTTCTACAATGTAAAAACTAATTAGATGATTGTGAAGCACCAATTAGACTATTAGATTATTTATAAGGCTGATTTTATTATCCACTTAGGCTAAATACACCGGTGGCTGTTCTACATTCACCAGCCCTCTGACAGGGAATGTTTTCCAGATTCCTCACCTGCTCCTGGTCTACATCATCATCTCCTGTGATTATAATCCTCTTCTCTATCCTTGTTTCTGAATACCCTCCTTTCACCGTCTGAAACTCACAAACCAGCTGATTAAGCGGGCAGAAAATTAGACGGGGGGGGGGGTCGTGGTTTGGCAGCCCTCAAAAGGCTCTGAATGGCTAACCGTGTTACAGCTCCATCTGTGCAAACCAGCTTGTTATAATAACAAAATAAATAAAGGCATCAAGATGTTCATCGATCGAACTGATAAACAAATATTATTGCTGCAAATGCCTGAACATGCTTTTAATTAGACTTGATCTTGTTTCCAGTGTTGCGTAAACAATTTGACCAACGATGATGACATTGCCTGTGCAAACAATCTGACCAATGGTGACGCATGAGGTTGTGTTGTTTGTAGCAGGGTTCATTTAGCCTGGTGCAACCAGCACCATCAGAGTCGGGTGGAGCCGGGCTAGGGTTCATTACCTTGGTGACGTGAGTGGTCGCTGAGGTGACGTTTTCGGTAACCAGGATGGGCGAACCCGACGCCTCTCTGCCCAGACTGCCCACGTGCACCTGCAAGAGACACACGTGCAAACACACACACATACACGCACACACCTTACTAACAAGAGCACAGCTCAACAATGACTTTCTTTTTCTTTCCATAAGGAACAGCTTGTCACACAGATTCGGACACTATAGATACATTTGTTGTCGTGCTATTTTTAATACAGCCTTGTTTCTTAGTCTGTCCGAAATTCTATCGCAATTCATAGGCCAGTGTTTGAGAAAAGTAGTAGTCTATTAAATGTGACAAGGGGAGACATTTTTGTTTTGTTTTTGCACAGTGCGCATATTGCCAAGAGTGCAGCGTGTCGGCAGGCAGGTCCTCGGATAACAGTGGGAGAAGTAGGTTTGTTTCCCCGGGGAGCTGAAAGAAAGCAGCGTGCCACAGTGGATGTGGGGGAAGGGAAGGGTCAGCTGGCGTTCGCTCACCGGAGAGACGCTCTCTCTTGTGGAGTAGGGAACGTCTGCCATGCCGCTGATGCCATGGTCCTGAAACAAACAGACAGACAGACAGACAGACAGGTTGATGACCTGGCCAGGTCTGAACAGCCGCAGCACAAACACCATCATCGTTTAAAGTACAATGCAGTGAAAACACTTCCCGTTGGCGTAACCGGGGCGGCTTTAATGTAGTACACCTGCTGGGACTCGAACCCAACGTCCCATGGAATGAGAGGCGGACACTTAGTGAGATAAAGCCAGAGCGCTAGTGTCTGTCGCTATAAGCATCCTTGAGGTGTGAGTGCGGTATTACCTGCACATATCCGTAACATTTAGCAGACAACAGTGAATGTAATAAAGACTGTCCAATCTATGGCCATCTTGCATCGACGGCAAGCGTCCCTCTGCATCCAACACACAGCAAATTGGAGCTCTGGCGCCATCTACTGGCCTTCTCATGTATTCACAAGAGGAAACGGCATGGCATGACAGCAACGATACCATTGAAAACGTCAGACATCTGTACATAACCCCTGGCCTGATAGTCAGTGGTTTTCAAAGTGGGGGCCGCCAGGGGGCGCCAAGGGACACTCATTACAGAAATTTAGAGAGAACAAAACAAAACCAAAAAATAAAAAGTAAATAAATAAAAAAAATAAAAAAATAAAAATGATATATATATATATATATCATTTTAAATTATTCTAGATAAATATTTATTTCAACACAGAATTCAGAAAAATATACAGCATATCTTATTTACCATGCCCCTTCCTAATTGCCTGCCAGGAAAACTCATTATTCACTAATTGTCAGTGTTGATCTGGTAACTGCATGTGCTCATGTTGTTCAATTCAACTGAAACATTGCACATAAACCTTTAGAAAAGAAAACAGTAATGTTTGGAATGATAAAATATTAGAAATATAAAATTACTCTTTTTTTTATTGCATTAAGTTAAGGAAATGGGAAAGGGCTTTTAAAAACATTTCGCAAAAGGGGGGCCAGATGCTAATACTATTTGGGGTACCTTGGTGTGGAGACATTTGGGAACTCCTGGGCTAGACTACCTGATCGGTGAACTCCACAATGGTGGTGGTGACCTCTGAACCGTTGGGCTGCATCTCGGTCCTGACGACGTCGGTCCTCCATGCCGCGGGCGGGGCTGTGACGTCGCTGGCCTCTCTGCTCAGCATGCCGAAGACAGGCATGCGGACGGCGTCTCTCGGCAGATGCTCCCGGTCCACCGATGACGACACCGGCACCGACCTCTTGGGTTTCTTGGGAACAACAGGCTTCAAGGAGAGAGGAGACGTTCTGGTTAGAAGTTATACTGGGCTTTTAAGGAACCCCAGTCAAATCAGTTTTATTTATTTTATATATATATATATAACCATATACACAGTATATAGGGTTGGGATGTAATTTATTACACAAACTGTAACTGTAACCAATTACAGGACTACAAGTACAGTAAATTGCTTTGGATGGCATTTCAAAGAACAATGTTTAGGTGTGAAGTAATCTAAAAGTAATGGAAAGTAATCAG
>JAOEGT010060120.1:10423-33676 GCA_025447795.1 Speoplatyrhinus poulsoni
CAAAAACCCCCCCCCCCCCCCCCCCCCCACACACACTTGAACTTTAAAACCTGTTGCACACGGAGCTGATGCGGAGCTGAAGCGCAAGCGTTTTCGGGACTGTTTTTCCACACTACTCGCGGATTGCCGGCGGATTCATTCCGCACCGCCCACCGGCACTCTCTATGTAAATTGGTCATGATGACCGTTAGTGCACTGCCTTCATCGTGCAGTATTAACATAATAGTATGCATGTTGTAGGAGAGCAAACCTATAATCACAAATATATTAACATTTTATGACAACAATTGAGCAACATACTGTAAGTTATATAAATAGGACATTTAGCAACTGTCTGATTGAAGAAATGGTGGGCATGGAGGATGGGGGTGTGGCTAACAACCAAGAATCCGGTTTTCTTACAAAAACACAAAGACAGATGGGAAAAAATCAACTCCTGGGCAGAAAAAAAAGGCGCCGGCAGTGTGCAGAGACTCATTGATTAACATGGGAGCAGATCCAAAGTGATCTGCAATGGGCAACAGCCTAAAGAGGCTTTCTGTGTTCTGGGGTGTAGGCTGTTGCTAACGCTAACACTGCCACTGTCAGAGATTGTGTAGGAGATGAGATTTGAATCATTTGTTTGGTTTTGTCAAATTACACCAGCGAAAGAGAATTCAAGTTATGGTGTTTCAAACAAAACAAATGTCCTTCTTGATAAAAGTATATTTATTCCATGTCTATCCTATTTAATTATGCTTTAATCCCATAATCGTGGAATTGCAGTTGGTATAAAATGTCTTCAACTTCCTCCTCTCCAGACAGCATTGAGGATGAGCTTGAACTAGCTGCCGTCCGCCATCGCCCCGAGGGCCTGGAGACGCTCGAGGCCCAGACGCGATTCTCACGCAAGGAGCTCCAGATCCTCTACCGAGGCTTTAAGAATGTAAGTGACCGTTTACCTTAAGTGCTTGCTCCAGCCGTAATGGTGCCCTAAGCAACTGCTAACTCACACATGCTGCAATCATGACTAACTTGATTTGCAGTACCGGCACCTTACACTAGATGGCACCCTGTTTCACTTATTGTATAATTCGCCTTTGCATGACCACACACACACACACAAATCACTCTAAATGCATCTGAACAATGTGATTGTGAATGTGAATTCAGTTCGCTTTATATTCCACATTGTTCATTGTTGAAAGGTATAGGTACCTGAAATGGCATGAGTTAATTTATCTATCCTCTGTGTGTTATTGTGTTTAATCCCTATGCCCTCCACCACTGTTCTTGTGATAAATTAATATTTAGTGCACCCATTTAGCCTCTTGTTTTTGACGAATCACCTTCTGGTGCTTGGAATAGACAATTGATTTTCTATTTCTTTCCGGCACATTTTTTCCCATACAAGGGTTATTAACTAGGTCATACTTGAGACACTATGGAAGATCACTTTGAAGCAATACAGGGTGCAAAAAAGGTCTCATGCGTGGCCCAAATAAAATCCTGTCACGTCATTGTCACCAGTGGTGTGAGGCATAATGAGGTGACCCAGAATTAACTCAACAAAAATTGGGTGGTGACAGAAGGGACATGGTTGGAGGACCCTGGGAGCATTTGTCCTTTGACACAGCAATTCCCAAACATTCATGATAGGATGCTGATTGGTCCAAGCCCCTGTTCGGTAACTTGGCCTGGCAGGATGTATTCTCACGTGATGTGATCTAGAGAATCCTGCTGGGACATTAACTGGGAAGATGGACATATACAGTTTTGCCAGTATTTCTTATTGAGAAGCCACAGCAACGACATTACATCTTGAGAACAACTGATACAGTCACATTGTATGTATAGCACATATCTGTATCACAAAAACAAAATGTGTTTTTCACTCCATTTTGGTAGTATAGCAGAACAATGGCAAGCTTTATTTCTTTTTTAAGGCCTGCCAGAGACATTTAGTCTAGAACTGCTCCCATAGTAAGAATTCTGGCCTTGTGTCCTTAGTGCCTGTTGTTTGGAAGTGCAGCAAAGCCCCGGGTGAAGCAAGAGCTTGCCTCTCTTATCAACACACTTTACGAGTTACCGGTTTCTAACACAGGAGAGGTCAAGGTGGAGCTTTGACTTATTTCAGTGGGGCTTGGAATAAGACCTCTGGCACTGTGTGTTGCGGTTTGTCTGGAACAGGACATCATTTGAACCGAGGTCATCCTCCACAATAGCATTATTGCTCTGCCTGGGTGACAGAATATCTTGTTTCTTAAGCTGGAAGGCTACTAGCCAGTAGCCACATTTGGATGTAGCACAGTCCACTGTTGGGTCCTGGTTCTAGCAGTGTTGTTTGATTTGTGTTGGAGCTTAACACAACACTATCATTTAGTACACTATTTCCCTAGTACGGGGAAAAGGATGTGTCTTATTATGAAATCTGTAGCCAGTGTGCGTGTCCTGCATGCAGTAACACATTGTATCATATTATCACATCATTTAATATTATTAAAATGCTCTTATGAGTAAAGGCTCAAATGTGCATAAGACCACTGTAGGCACATTTGACCCATTAACACAACAACAATCTAATAGCTCAGTCAAACAAATAGGGATACGCACAACCTACTTCAAATCTAATTTAATGCACTTATTTTAAGTAGAAATACAATGTTTTATATTCAATGATTTTGCTAATCAAATGATGCTTCACACGAGAACTCAAAATATGTAAAGGTACACTTAAAGGATAATATGTTGAAGGAGATGTGTGAAATGGTGTGGAAGCTTCCACTGGTAACTTATAACGTATCAGAAAGTAATACTAAAGTCCTTACTCTTACTGTGTAATTAAATATAATATACACTGCCAGTTAAGTTAATGATCTCAGCAATTTTGCAGCATGGTTCCACCCAATTTCTCAACCTGAGAAAAAGTCAATATTCATTCACAGCAACCATCGTTTACAGCTGACAGTCAGGAGGTACACTGTAGCAAACCTAAAAAACAAACATCCCATCTGAAGAAAGACATGGTTTGTTTGTTTTTTTGTTATTGTTTCTGATAGGCCCCATGGTAGAGGCAGGCTGTATCATCTTGAAAAAGTGGTTGCTTTCTTCTTTGTGTTCATTAAAAAACTGAGCAATTTGGCTGTAAAACACACCCAGAGTGCACTTTGTGGAAACCACAAGGCTGATGGCTATCTTCACTTCACTGTCTCCTCTGATGTAGCCATTCTAGTGGTCTTTTCGAGAAGTCACTTATTACATTTTAGAGCATTTTTCATTCACCACAAAAGGTTGTCATTTTCTACAATTGTGTTTCTACATATGTGATTTATATTATTCCGAATATTTTTTTATCCAAAGCAATTTACAGTTGAGTATGATTCAATTACTATAAAGCAGCACATACATACACGTAGGGGTTAGACATATTGTTTAAGGATGCTTACAAGTATACCAGGTGAGTAGAGGATTGGACCCAGTATCTTTCAGCTGAGATTGAACCCTATCCTGGATATGGGTTACATAGCCTGTTACATTTCAACAAAACACACTGAAGCATTGAAAACATTTATTTTTTATTCTCCAAAGTAGTTGTGTTTAAAAAAGAAAAATAATTGTGAAAAAGAAAGTACACCCCCTTTGTATTCTATGGTTTTACATGTCAGAACATAAAAACAATCATCTGTTCCTTAGCATGTCTAAATATTTGGTAAATACAACCTCAGATGAACAACATCACATGACATATTACACCGTGTCATGATATATTTAATAAACATAAATCCAAAATGAAGAAGCCATGTGTGAAAAACTAAGTACACCTAATGATTCAATAGCTTGTAGAACCACCTTTAGCAGCAATATCTTGAAGTAACCATTTTCTGTATGACTTTATCAGTCTCTAACATTGTTGTGGAGGAATTTTGGACCCCTCTTCTTTACAATGAGGATTCAGTTCATTGATGTTTGCAGGCATTTGTTTATGCACTTCTCTAATAAGGTCCCACCACAGCATTTGAATTAGGTTGAGGTCTGGACTTCAACTGGGCCATTGTGACACCTTGATTATATTCTTGTTGTTGTTGTTCTGCTGTAGATTTACTGGCGTGCATGAGATCGGTGTCCTTTTGCATGATCCGATACCAGCCAAGCTTTAACTGATGGCCTCACGTTTGACTCTAGAATACTTTTGTATACAGTACATAGGAGTCAATGCCTGCAAGGTTCCCAGGTCATGTGGCTGCAAAACAAGCCCAAATCATCACCCATCCACCACCGTGCTTTACAGTTGGTATGAGGTGTTTGTGCTGATATGCTGTGTTTGATTTTCAACAAACGTGGCGCGGTACATTATGGCAAAACATCTCCTATTTGGTCTCGTCTGTCCAAAGGATATTGTTCCAGAAATCTTGTGGTTTGTTCAGATGCAACTTTGCAAACCTAAGACGTGCTGCAATGCAGAGAGAATAGAGTTTCTGCTGTCAACCATTTCAAACAAACCATATTTGTTCAGTATTTTTCTAATTGTACTGCCATGCATTTTAACATTTAACATGCTAACTGAGCCCTGTAAAGTCTGAGATGTAACTCTTGGATTTTTGGCAATTTCTCTGAGCATTGCACGGTCTGACCTTTGAGTGAATTTAATGGGACATCCACTCCTGTATACACCTGTATACTGTATTTTCTTTCTTTTATTTATTTAAAAAATACAGTATACAGCTAAATACATACATACATACATGCACACACACCTGTATACTGTGTATGTGTGTATATATATATTTTTTTTCTTCCCAGTAATCCCTATATTCTCCCCTGTGCGGAGTATGCTGTGTTTGATTATAACTCAACACTACGAAAGACAATTGATCTGATTGGCCACACAGTCAGGGTCAGCGATTAATTTGTTGTTTTTCCTCCTAGGGAGCCCTTTTAGAGATTATGTTCATTAGGGGTCTGTTGGCTTTAGTGCAGATTAGCAAGCATTGACAATACTATCGACTAAATTGTCAGTGCTGTCATTACTGGTTCACATCCATGAAAAGGATCCCTTGATACCGCATTTACAAACGGACCACAAGTTAATGGAAAATGGACAATCTGCATGTGGTATGAATTTCATATTATAGTCCTTTGCGCAAATAAGTATCTAAAGCTACTAAGATCAGTGTAAATTCCACAGGGCAAAAGGACCTTATACTTTAGACTGAAGGTTGTAAAGATAATAAGTAATTCTGGATGAAGCTTGTTTATATTTGAACTCAATAAAAATAAAAACACCTCTCCTTTCAATGTCATTGAGTGCTCCCTCAGAAGCTCCGCCCCACACACGGGAAAGGCAATGCAAAATCTAGGATATTGTTGTGGTGTGCGGTCGGCACCGCTTTGTGTTCCTATTTACGGAAGCAGTTGATTCAATTCAGCACGCACAACGAGAGAAAAACTAGCATACTGTGGGGAGATATTTAGTGAATTTGACAATCACTTACTATGCCTTTAATACAAGTTGACTCTTCAAGGCCCATTTATGCTTCTGCGTCGCACCTACGCGTAGCCTACGGCGCCAGCTACGGGCATCCCTTTCCCCGTCGTGAGCATGTTATACTTCTGCAGTGGTCTGTTGGCCGCCCGGACCTCTGCGCGTTGAATGTGCATGCGATTGATGCAAAGCCCCAAAATGCAGAAGTGCCATGTCTTCTTATGCGCCAGAATTAGAACACAAATTGTGTGTTAACATTTTGAAATAAAAATGTTTCTCTACAGCGAATCTCTTTGTTACATCAACATATATTATAGAAAATTCTCTGTACTGACACAAAATACTATTTTACAGAAAAATAATTTTTTTTTGCTGCTTGAACAACAAGGAAATCCCATAGAGAAACCCCTGTCTTGGCTACTAATAGAGTGTAAAACTCTATTAGTAGTATTAAAAAACTCAATTTTTTGCAAGCAAATCTCTTAGTTACACCAACATTTAACATAGGAAACAATCTGCAGACACAAAATAGTATTTATAAAAGACTGCTTTGCACTGCCCGACATCAAGGAAATACCATAGGGAAAGCCCCGTAGGCAAATCGACGGATGGTTGTGTAGTTAAATTCTTTGAGAGGTGTGCGTCACCGTAAGGTATGCCGTACTAGGGTAGGTGGCTACGGGGAGCCTACGCCGTAGGGTCCACGTAGGTGCGACGCAGAAGCATAAATGGACCTTGAGGTCTGACAAGGTCTGTCGAGTACTATTATTTTTCTGTGTGAAAAATTCCATTTCCATATTCATGAACCGAACTGGACATTGGCTTGCTTCTACCACTCCAAACAGGTATTTCACTAGCAAGGTTGTTATACCAGTGAATGATAGGCTGCAATGTGTGAATCCATTCAACACATACAGTAGTACTTTGCTTTTCATAAGTTTTCATGTGAGAAAAGCTTTCTTTATGAAGTAGGCTGTTGCATAACAAGATTCAATGTCTAATCTTTTTGAATGAATGCTTCCAGACAACCAAGAATGGCTTTTTGACAAGAGGTCTGCAGTTATTCGGCTCGCGGTTTTCATGATTGGAGTTGTGCAAAACTGAAAAAAGCCCTTTGTATGTTTAGCACTGCCCTCAAAAAGCCTCAGAGCAATATGTGTCTTCTTCATAACTCTGCAAAACGTCTACATTAGTGCTACTGTCTGGTGCCTAATGATGAATGCTTTATTGATATTAGTATTGGAACTGGGAGGGGTTTACATACTGTCAGTGGTTTACATACTGTAAAGAGTTTCTATGTTAACCTGATGTGTGCAACTACAGCAGAAAAAAAAACATTGATACAGTAGTACAGTTGCATATTGTGACCAAATGGGGTCGCTCATTTAATGAATGTAACCTATCCTATCTTAAAACAGGTACAGGTTTGTTTATAATGAGGTATACTGTATGTATACCTCATTATACCTCATCACCGAACGAGAGCACAACATTGTCAACAGTCCTACTGCTAACGGGAGGCACTTTGTCTCGACAGGAGTGTCCCAGTGGAGTGGTCAATGAAGACACCTTTAAGGACATTTACGCACAGTTCTTCCCACAAGGAGGTACGAACGCTGCATGTGTCCCCATTCACGATGGCCACTTGCTGCTGCAAGTTGATCTGCTACAGTATGCTGGTGTTACTTTGCGCTGTTTGTTGGTGCTTCTTTTCCCAGACGCATCGACTTACGCACATTTCCTGTTTAATGCATTCGACACGGACCACAACGGATCTGTGAATTTTGAGGTAAGATAGAGTAAAGACACTGAACACTGATGTACTAGCTGTTACCCACATCAGGTGGTTGTACTAATATTGGTAATAATAAAAGTGTCTCCTTCTATGAAGGAATATCTTTTTTTTTTAATGGTTGTTGTGTGTTTTGAGAGTTGCATAGTCAAGCCGCCCCAGGACAATGTTGAAGGCATCTACAAAATGACATCAAACTGTTTTCAAGGTTAGGTGATCCATGTCCCCAGGGTGCTAGATACACTGCAAATTAACTCTTTAATTTAATTTGCCCCATCTATTTGAGAATGCTATTAACATGTTATTTATATTTATGAGCAGCGAAACCCATCTTATTAGAACAGAGACTCGCTATTACGAGTCTGGGACTCACAAGATGCAGTCAGTCCTGTCGAGAAACATTAAAATATTCCCACTTATTGGGCTTTTTATATAACTTTGATATTATGTTTCCTTTGGTTTGCAGTGCAACTGCATCAATGTTTAATTAATAAATGGCATCCTGCTTGTCTTATCCCCTTATGTTAGGAAATCGCTGGCCAAAAGTATGTGTGTCGTCACTAACACAAAGCGTGTCTATCTGCTGTCCTATGTAGGATTTTGTCATGGGTCTGTCCATTCTTCTGCGAGGCACTGTCCAAGAAAAGCTCAACTGGGCGTTCAACTTATATGATATCAACAAAGATGGATATATAACTAAAGAGGTATGCAAAGTGATCTAACATACAGTATTTTAATATATTACTTAATAATATGTGTTTTTCTCTTAACATTATAGCACTACATTTGTAGTAGTCTAATTAATAATGTATACTTGTGTAATTTTTTTTCTCTCTAATGGGGTTTATATTTGTATATTATAGTAATGTCTCTGCGGGGCACAGACACCTTTTAGGGGTTGTGGTGGGTGAAAACACGAGTGCATATGAGTGTGATGTTGTGACCAGCCACTGTTGGCCTCCTAGGAAATGCTGGACATCATGAAGGCCATCTACGACATGATGGGCAAATGCACATACCCTCTCCTCAAAGCGGACACGCCTCAGCAGCACGTGGAGATCTTCTTCCAGGCACGTTCACAGCTTAACAGCGTTTGTGTTGCGGTGCACAGAAACAGGCTCTCACTTTAACCGTCTCCCTTTTCATTCTCACAGAAGATGGATAAGAATAAGGATGGGGTGGTAACCATCGACGAGTTTGTCGACTGCTGCCAAAATGTAAGTTGTGCCCGCATAACATAACCCGCAATAATACACTGTTAAAGGCAAACAGAAGATGCCTGGGTCTAAAGGTATACTTACCGTATTGTGAAAAAAAAGGGTGAGGTGTAGTTTCAGTAGGCCAAAATGAAACAATTAAATGAATGGGGGGAGAAATTTTGGTTAAATGTCACGTATGCAAATTACAAACGTCTGTAACATTCTGAGCTTTAAATGCTCATATTTCAAAGCAAGTGCAGAGGTCAATACTCTTAAAAAAAAAATAGCGTATATTTGATCAAAGCAGAGGGATTCTCACTTCAAATACACTACAGGGAACAACGAAGGGCAGCCTTCCACAAAAAGCGGTTCTGAGTGGCATGTGAATGCTGCCTGACTTGTCCTCCCTCAATGCTGTTGTTAATCTTGTCCGCAGGATGAAAACATCATGAGATCAATGCATCTCTTCGAAAATGTTATTTAACTCTTGGCTGACCGCAGACACTTGGGAAAAGACCTACACTGCCCATTAACTGTCTTGGACTCTGCTGTGTGGAATGTGCTACGCAGCAACTGTTGACAGAAAACAATTGTTTATTGCAGTGGGCCAAAATAGGAGTAAGTATTATGGTGTGAACTCTCTGGAATAAATTGACAGTTAAAAGTTTAGTTTGATTAAAATTTGTCACCAGTTGAAATTTTGGGATATAAATATTGAAGACAAATTTTCAAAATGATAAAGAACACTTAAAGAACAGGAATTTTGTCAGACATTGTTAACATTTGACTTCATGAGAAAATCTGAATTTTGGTTTAATGCTTTCCTAAGTTTGATGCATAAACCGCACCCCATGAGAAAATGAAATAAAATACAGAGTATCTAGCTCAGTCGACAATTTGGTTAATGTTTTCTTGCTGTTCCAGAAGGTTCGTACTATAACCAGTGTGGTCTCTCCTTTTCTGTCCAATGAAAGCATTTAGAAACATTTAGACTGTACCATTTTTAAAATTGTATATATTATAGATAATGCTACAGATAAAACCTCTGAGAAACTTTTCAACTTTGTCCATGTTTACTTGCCAACTAGAATGAGTCAACGCAAGGATTGTATTGATGTCACATTGGACCATGACATTGATGGCTTGTCAACAGAAGCACACAGGTTGATCTACCATGAGTATAAGACTAGAAGATGATACATGCTGCTTTAATTGTATTTTATTATTATCTATGTATATTCCCTGTATAGAGATTATGTATATTGTCTATTAATGTTTCCATTTGTTTTGAAGCCCTGTTTTGGAAGTTACTCTGAGAAAATGTTTGGGTTTATTTATTTCGGATCACTGTGCAAATAATTTTTCAGTTGTACAATATTACACTCGGGTGAATAGTATACTCTACATGCTGCTTTAGTAACATCACTGTTTCGGAGGAGAGAGAGTCTTATACAAATGTTGTAGTTTGTACCTAATTACCCTTTTGTTTTCAGTGAATAAGGCTCAGCCATAAACCCCCTAACCTCGCTTAGGGCATCAACCCTATTTCTCTACACCTATTCAGCTTGATGTGTTCCTTCTGTCTGTGATGTAAGCACCAAATATGAACAAACACAAAGCTACTACTGGGTTGAGGGCCTTAAAATCCTCTAAATGTTTAATATTAACTTTGATTCTAAAGGTATTCATCAAGCGAACCATTCATTTTACAAATTTCATGATGAGAAATTAATGATTAAGGCAGGACAGATGTTTTTAGCTTCTGGGAAAAACAGCGTTCTAAAGCTTTTTTATTTTCTCTCTCTACACATTAATTTTGATTTATAATAATTCATTGCAATATATTTTCTGCAAAGTAAGCAATCACTTGGTATATGAGATATTCTAAACAAACACATTAATCTTTAAAATGAACACTTTCGAGTTAAACTTCACATTATTAAAGTTACTGAATTTTCATGAAGAGGCACTGCAACATAACAGTATGTGCATATGTTTTTCATGATTTGCATTAGTTGTACCCTTTGGAACAGAAACTTCTTAGTGTGTGAAGAATTCAATTTGTAATTGAAAAAAGCATTACAAGAACATTGTTATTTCAGTATCAATAACTATATAATTTTTTACCCCAGTGGATACAGTAGGAATAAGGAAATGTTTGATTGTCAGTTATGTTGCTATTACAGTAGTACTGTATGACAATGGTGTTATTGCATTCTTGGTACACCTGCCATAACCCATTTTAGAAGGTGAAATCACAAAGGATTCATTCTCACAATTATACACAGTACATATTTATGTGTACTAAGAAAAAGTACATTTCAAAATATGACATGTCAAATGGATAAAAAGGTTTTCATTTGAGGATGACTCTCTCGTGTTGCAGCATGAATGGCATTGCATGAATTGTCTGGTTCCTGACCATGCATTTGGATTCGGTCTTACCTGACCCATTGGACTGCATTTTCCTCAGTGACTTTTTTTCAATTATTTGGCACCACCTTTGTGACGTGTACACACGACTTAGAAAATAAATGTAGGCCTATTTGTGTGCATGCACACAAGAAAATGTGGTTACATCTGTGACAATTAGGTGACACTTCTCAATTCCTGTATTAATCATAATGGGCCTATGCAATTTTTCATTTTGAAGGGATTGTGAATGTCTTTATTTTCTATGTATCTTTTCCAAATTATATGAACTATTGGATGAAACATTAAACTCAACTCCCTGTTCACCAATGAATAATCTAAAAATAGGCTGCATATTGGATGCTGTGCAGTATATTGTGTAAATGCCAGCATGGACAGGTGAGAGTTCTGAACAGCGCTACTTTAGATGTAGTATGCTTGTATTGCAGGGACCTTTGTGAATTAGATGTAGGAATCACGAGCCATGGCTCTAAACATGCATTAGGGTATACTGCCCCCTGCTGGGCAATTTTGATTACCAGTTTTGTGTCATTGTGTAATTTCTGTAGAGTGCATTTTATAAGAGCAACAATAAACAGGTGAAACATTTGTTTTGAATCTTATTACATTGTGAATGTACTGACAATGCCTTTTTTATAATTAGATATTACAATGTTAAATTATACATTTTACAGAATAGGATTTTTTTTTTTACACGTCAGAACTTAAATCAAAACCAATGTGTACAGGGTTTGGATTGCAATGTACATGGCACACCAATCCCATATCTTCAAAAACACCGTACCACCTGCAATTCCTCCCAGTTGCACTTAAATCACTGGTTTTAATTTGTCACTGAACATGTTAAGGTATTGAAAAAAACCTGAGATATATATATGCATACAAATCATATAGATTGAAATCGGTACAACACAGTTTTAGAAAGATACCATCTTAAGGCAAATGGTCAAATGTGTACAACACCGAAATGGACACCGTTTTCAGGCCCAAAAATAACAATTTTACAAGTCCCTCATGAATAACATTGCATTACAAACTAACCATTTTGATATCCTACATGCAACTAGTATTTGAAAAGAAGCAAACAAAACAAAAGGAAAATAAGTGTGCCATACATGTATTGGGTAATTATGTAATTTGAATGTTAGGCTAAATATCATTCTGAATATTGGATCATATTTATTTTCCATTTTTAGTTAAAACGTTTAGATTTAATGACCATACCAAGGACCAGTTCAAGTATGAATTACATCATGCCTAAACAGAAGAACTTAAAATGGCAATGCAGAAACAGTTCCACTGCAATATTGCATGTATGGCACATCAAATATCTACCATAGTGGTATAAAAATAAATGATATCCCTCTGTAAGTCAAAACAGAAATTAACTGAATTGGCTACAGTGTGTATTAAGCCATTAATTTAATGGCCATTACATACATTTTCAGTCTTGATAACAAGAGGTCTTTATTGCATTACATTACCAATTAACAAATATGTTACACATTAGATTTCTTCCAAAATAATTGAGAATGCTTGGTACAAAGTGGATTGTTGTGTTATAGCGTGTGTGTGTGTGTGTGCGTGCGTGTCTGAAATGACACTGTATAATGTGAATTTTAAACTTAAATATTTTTCTAACACTGTAAAAGACCATCTGACAATGATATCTGTGATATTTGTATTATTTAACTAGTACAATACTACTATTTAACTATTGGTAGTTAAATTACTTGATAAAAAATGTGACTTTTTCTTTGTGAATAAGTAGGATATTTACATACAATATGGGCTGCCAAGGAAACCCCTTATTTACTTATAAAGATGAAAGTTAAAATACAGGCCACAGAATCCCCTTAATGTTTAGTCTGCTTGTGTCTATTAGACAGCATTATTTGGATATTACTAATGTCATCTATTTTAAATATTTTGCCCATCTAAGGTGGTTGTCACTACTGGCCACTATCACACTTGATTTCCAATACATAAACCTAGAACCGCTTTGTTACAGTAAGACATAGTAGACTTGCTGTACATCCCATTGTGTTTTTCCCTGATTGTATTTTGACATTTCTCACGCTTAAGTAATTGATGAATGGTTATGACAGAATGTGATAAGTATGCGTCATGGGTTCCCTATGTTACAGCTCTCCTTGTTTTTTGCTTCTTCTGGACCTTCTGAGAAGCAACCATATATCTTCTTACCCTCTAAATTAAAACCCTCAAACAGACCTGCCACCTCTTAGACACATATGGAGAGGTACTTCTTAAAGTGCTCCTGACAATGTGCCAAGTACATTTACAATTTAGTAGGTGCTATTCATCAAACACAACTTGCAGAGTGTACAGTTACATGTAGGCGTCTTTGCTCAATGTTGTTCACAAGGGGACATGTTGTGGTTTAAACCAATGGCTTTTTGGTTGTAAAAATCCACCAATCAGACAATGCCATCTCAGGATGAGTGTTAAAAACGTAAAACATACAGAACATCCTTTCCATTGACTGGTGTATCAATGCAACAAAGATATGAACAAAGTGATCTAGAGCAGATGCAGAATATACTGTAGATATGGTCTAGAAAGAGGCAAATTAAAGATAATACTATTGTATTGCAATCTCCTGTATGATCCTGTACCTGTATGATTAACTCCATTACAGTTTGGGACACAATATGGCGGGGCTGTGCGTCAACACGCAAATCAAATAGATCCTGTAAAGTGTGTGTAGTTCATGGGATTCCCTGTTGGGGGAGCCATTAAGTAAGAAGTTGCCTGATCTCCCGGTGGACATAACAGAGGAAGTCCATGTAAGAAGCACCTCCGTAGAGACCCTTGTCTTCCACAAGGAACTGTCGAAACAGCATCTCTGGTTTGTCTTTATGTCGCACAATTTGGAGCTAGGAAGGGAAAGAGGAAGATTACTGCCATGTTTTGAAAAATAAATAAAAAAATCCTAATTTCAGTATACAATATTAAATACAATATTAAATAGAATGCATGTTTTGCAAAAACAATCAGATTTTTGTTAACAATGTAATTACCAATAAAGTTACAGCTCTTAAAATACAGATTTAGAAATATTTAAACTAAATAAAACAACAAAGAGCCTCTAGCCTACATATTTATTTGTAGATTGAAAAAAGATCAAATATAATTTTGTTAATGTGGCAGCAATACATATTCATCCAATGTATCCATTGTGGATAAATACTGTTTATTCTGATGCTGTAAAGGTTGTAGAGTGTAACACTACATCTGGATGTAGTGTTACACTCCAAAAAAGGAGCCACTAGATGAAGACAAACCCCATCAAGTACAACATTACTGACTGTTAATTAACAAAAGCACACATCTACTCATTCATATACCATACGATACTTCACTCCAAGCAGTCAAATTCATACCTTCATAGAGTTAGGCCTCTTTTCAAGCAGGGCTCTGATGATGGAACAAACCTTCCTAGACTGGGGATTATCCAGCTGTGGCAGCGCATTCTGGAAATACATAGTCACACCATTGGCTAATATTCTGCACAAAGTGTATCCAGTCCGGCCCCTCTACAGTGAGAAGGCATAGTCTACGTCAAATGATAATACTAAACGACGGTTACGGGATAAAAAAAAAAATGGGCATAGCTCAAGCATTTATTTGACAAAACAAGTACGTCGTCCAACATCGGCCTGCCCAAAAGCAGATAGAATTTCCCATCCAGGCATCACCGCAACTGCGTGATAAACTCTCCGCACCTGTTTGTTATCTAGACCATTTTACTTGATTCATGGCTAGTTATGAACATAAGTAACATTAATAAATCATTATCTCCGGTTGAGGTCATTCGCTGTAACCAAGAACAGCTGGCGTGAGGAGCTAGGCAGTGAAAGTAGGTTATGGGAGTGAAAATGGGCTCATCGAGCCACATATGCACAGATAAGTGCATGGACTGCATTGCCTGTGTGCGCTCGTAACATGGGCACTTGTAATATGTCTAATTTTGATAACGTGGCAAACTACACGTCTGACACAAAATGTAAAAATGTATTCAATGTAAGATGTCCTTGAGTGTCTTGAATGTAGTCTAAAAATAAAATGTATTATTATTATTATTCTTAATAATAAAGACTTTAGCCTGGTAGACGAATAGCCGTGTATGTATACAGTATTGTGTGCGTGTATACACATACAGTATCTGAAATCTACCCATAACACATACTGCATCAGTTACATCAAGGAGACGTCGTGATGAAACAGTCCACTGACCATGTCTGCTGGGAGGTGGGCCAGAGAAGGCACGCTGAAGATGCACTGGATGAGCTCAGGCGGGATGGCCTGGCCCAGCCAGAGGAACATGGCGTGTCCGTTCTCTAGCAGAAACATGCCAGCGTCGGCCAGACGCTCCTCGGAGCAACGCACCGGAGTGGGCACCGCCTCGCTGCCAAAGTCCATGTTGTGCTGCCATGGGGAAGGCAAGGGTGTGCAACAGTGGTAAATACACACACTGCTGCAACTGTTGGCTGATATGTAGCCCTGATTAGTGAAGTAGACACTTACAGTAAAAAAAAAAAAAAAAAGGTATAGTCAGCTATTGCAAGCTAATTGTAAGCTAATACACTTTTTGTCAAATTCAAATATCTCCCTCGCATTTCGCTAGCTTACCATTCTATGTGTGTTCAGAAAAAAGAATCTGATACGTCTACACAGCCCTGGCCCCGTGAATAGGAACATAATGTGACTAATGAAGATGTGTCATTAATGGTGTAGTGTGTGTTTTGGCCAAAGGGGGCAGAGGTGAGAAAAGGGAGATCCCAGTCAACTAAATGCCTTAAAGACCTTAAGTTCAAGTCCAAATGTACTGTATTATCATGTGTATTTAAATACAGTGACATACTTGTGCTCTGGCTATCTATTGTGTAATGATACACCGACAGACATGTCAGCTACGCACAGTGCAAGCTAGATCCCTCTAGCTAGTCTGCTGTGTAATGATGCTACTGTAGATGTGAAGCGCTACACCGACAGACATGTCAGCTACGCACAGTGCAAGCTAGATCTCTTTAGCTAGTCTGCTGTGTAATGATGCTACTGTAGATGTGAAGCGCTACACCGACAGACATGTCAGCTACGCAAAGTGCAAGCTAGTTCCCTCTAGTTAGCGCCTCACCAGCGGCAGCAGGTGGGGGTAGAGCAGCAGTTGAGTCTCCTCCACCCCCATGGCCATGACAGACAGTCTGTGGTGGGCTCTGTCGTCAGTGGCCAGCTCTGTGCTGCCCACCAACGGGACGGTCTTCATCAGGCTGTTCATGTAGACCGGGAACACTTTCATTGCATCAGGGAGGATTAGCTGTCAAGACAGACAGTAACAGTAAGGTCAACGCAATACTGTCCACAGGAGCAGGATGTACTATCATATACAGTCAGTTTTTAATTACACACTGTGTTTACTGTTTAATGTGTCACTGTAATAATGTAATTAGTAATTTGACAGATAATTCTGTTCTTTAGCATCATAATGTATTCCATGGGGGAGTTTTTCCAGTATAGAAGCAATTGAAGTTTAACTGTCAGGAGTCACAGAGTGTTACGGTATTCATTAAAACGTGTCATAGTGAATTAACAGAACTAGTTAGGGTGAGAACAACAGAGGTCTGATTGTATCCTAGCTTCAAGGCCTACATAGGCTATGAGGGCATTTCATGACTTCTATCATAGGAATGCCTCAACATTGTATAGGATATTCATAATAATCATATTTAAATATAAATGACCCTATGTAGTTTGAAGCAGGAATGTGTGGTAATGGGCTAGTCTAGGCTAGTCTGAAACATTAAAAGAATTATCATTCATTGATAGGCCCTATGTTCTAATAATGATATTTCACCAGTGCTGTGCTCACCTGACTGGCAGCAGATGGGGTGGCACAATTTTTCCTGTAGCAGGCCAGCATGTGGGCAGTCTGGTTGACCAGAATCTCTCTGACGGCCTTCAGAGGCTGGTTCAGTATGGCACGGTAAGCTAGGTGGGCGGGTACAAATGTGGTTTAATGGAGAGGACAATACACTGTCTTAATTCGTAGACAGGAATTTACAGAGGGATCATGTGGGGAAGGATTAAAACTATTTTAATAAAAAAAAAAAAGACATTTGAGAATGTTAGGGCTGATGAAAGAAGAGGAAAAGGTCAATAGAAGGTCAATAATCTGAAGGTTTCTCAGAATAATTCTGTGAACAATGTATTGCAACTATAAGTGAGTACACCATCACAAATCATAAGCTGGTATGATGTTTTTGTCCATACACAAACTGCTTACATACAGTGACAGACACTTTCTGGCATTTCGGCATTTCAAATAACAGCTTGTTAAACGGTATAAAGAAAATATCTTGTATTGTATTTACGATACCAGAAAAATACTTTAATCTACCGGTAGTTTTAACCAAAATGTTTGTGCAAAGATAAATATTGTAAATTAAGGTTTATACTGCTTGTATTTGTATAGTTTTAGTATTTTTTTCAAAGCCTTAATGTCGATGTCAAAGTAGTAAGTACTGTCTTGATGCTGAATGCGTTCACAGGAGTGTTAAACGGCAGTCACCTGACTTGGCGAAGAAGTTGATGAGTGAGTCGGTCTCACAGCTCTTGTAGAGTTCTGACAGCTGAGAGCTGCAGTTCAGACTCAGATTGTGGATGCGCAAGCGGCGCTCCCCGTTAATGGTGGTGTACAGCAAGGCACACTGGGAAAGCAGACAAAGAAGGCGAGTCATGACCGAACCATGAATAATAATAAGTATAACTCAACACAAACAACTGGATATATCGTCAAATCCGTGATGAAATATGAAATTAATTTAACGGGGAGATAGAAAACAAAGTAATATTCCTCAATGCTGTCATAAATGCTACGCTACCATGTTTTACTATGTAGTGTGTGAGCGTGTACCTGTATGAGCGCTCCGGTCTCCTCGCTGAGTGTGTCATCGTGTTTAAACTCCACGGTAACCGCCTTGTCGCAGTCCACCGCTGCCATCTCCACATCTGTGGTGTTGTTCATATGAATGGCCCCGAAGAAATCGGTCGCTCGGAAACCTGAAAGAGGGCAGCCAACCTGAGCTCAGTCTCTGTCCCTTGGTTGCTGTAATCTTCTCCTAACGTAGTAAGGAATAATGTAATACATCTGTGGTAAATAAGTGCGAATTAGCAGTGTTGTCCCCCTACCTGTGCTGGTGCGAACACGCATGATGGCGTCAAAACCGATCGACTTCTCCACATCCTTCTGCAGATCTCGCAGGAAATGCTCCCCATCTGTCTCCACCTGTTCATCAGGAAGCACGTGCTCATTAATAGCAATGTATACGTTCACATTCACACCCTCACTACCAGGGGGAGGTAATCTCACCATTCCAGGCAACGTTTCACTGCTGGGAGAATACTATTCAATTTTTCTATTCCTTTAGAATGAAGCACTCGATATGAGTCAATTTAATTATACACTTAAGCAACTATGTATATGAAGCTTTATAGTTCTGAATAATCAGTTCCATCACTAATACTATTTATTTGTTAGAATTGTGTCTTGAACTTGGTAAGCATCGTTACAATATGTTAATTTTAATGTACTGTAAATGGCCTACACTGACAAAATGACTGCAAACTGTATCAATGTGTCTACAGGCACACACAAGTAAAATGTAAGACTTTTTAATACCCTTTTCTAGACTAAACGCAATGGAAAAACACACCAAACGTAAAAAATACACTCTTTAAGTAAACACTTGAAAGTGCAATTTGCTTCATAAGCATTTCCAGACACTAGCTTTAACCACCTGAGTAGTTGTTCTCCCATTTTATCAAATAATGTTACGAACAAGCTGGCTACCGAGGCATTGCAGACTCATTGCTTCATGTGACATAAAAGAATACGGGCGACAATAGGAGAATTGCACGCATAACAAATAATCTTGCGATGACAAATTTACTTAAAAAACATTTAAGACACATCCAGTCTGAACTTAAGATAATTTAAGATTTTAGGCATTTTATTAGTACATGTGTATCTAAGACATTTTAAGACGTTTCACGTACACACGCCCACCCTGTATGCTGTACAAATACGCATTGCATTGTGTTGTGTGCGTTCTAAGTTGCTGCTTCATACAGTATACCTGGAAGTTGCTGTACTTGTAGACAGAGCCCCCGCTGTGCGATGGCACATCTGCCATGGTGGCCATATCCAGGTACTGGCTGGGGAAGAGGAAGAGGTCCACACAGCAGCCCTGGGCCACACAGTCCTTAGACAGCTGCTCATAGACGCCTTTCATCGGCTGGAACAGAGTCTGTGGAACAGCCACACAGCCAGGGTGAGACCCACACTGTAGCCCGAGACAATACGACACATTGTACATACAATACACAAGCAAATGTACAACGGTGCATGTAGAAAACCAACAATGTAGTCCATATTCTGTATGTAACCTACAGTAGCATTGACATATATGTTCTAGGTAACAGGGTCAATGGACACTTGACTGGGAGGTCAACGTACAAGGTCAATACAATGCTTGTCTGCATTATTTCCCACTTGCTCTTTTAATTCATTGCAGTAACACCGTGTCATTCCATGTCAAGTGCTAAATTGAAAAAACATCAAAAAAGCGTACAGGTCATGACCATGTGACTGATAACCCATTTGATAAATACATTTAGAGAAACTCACTCATGTTTAATATCATATCTTTTACACACCCCTGTATCTGCAGACTGCAATGGCATCTAAGAATGTATGTGACGAGTCACTGAACTCGCCTTCTCTTTGTCGGTGTTGACAAGCTTCTTGTCATCTCTGTTCTTCAGTTTCCCAGGTGCCTCGGCGGTGGGGATGGAGGAGTGAAAGATGAAGAGCTTCCCACTGCACTCTGCTGCCTGGGGGAGTTGGAGAAAACACGAGGGTGAGAGATGTTATTGCCTGAGGTCTCACATGCAGTGCCACATGCTCCGTTTCTAGCAGGACAGCAATGTTACGGAGATCAAGTGTTGTGAAAAATATGTAAAAGTCAAAACATGTAGCTTTTCAGTATACATCACTGGCAGTGTTCTTTTTTTTTGCAACACTGTTTCCAGCTGAAAACTGTTTCAATAAACACCAACACGTTGACCTCGGGTCAATGGAAAAGTTTCAGTTGGACTGCAAAATAAACACCAACACACAATAGCAGGAGACCTTTTGAGTCACTGGGCTGACATGTTGTATTACTATTTACAAGCCAACGCCAAAGTCAGGAAGTTTTGGACATATTGGCTGTGTTGACAAATGAAAACAATCCCTTTTATGGGGTACGCCGACAGCAACTGAATGCTACAAATTACTTTGCCTTTTAACAGCGATTGGGAAACCACACAGCCTCTTGGTTTTTTTTTTTTATCTACTTGAATAAACAAAGTATTGCATTGAAAGAGTGCATTGAATCTTGTTGATTCAATTGATAGTATATTTAAGACTTGCTTTATGCCCAGAATGTTAAAGGAATAAGTACATTATTTTATGTGGCGTAAAGCCGACCATTAGACTCCACATGAAAACAAACAAAAAAAGAAACTCAAGGAAGAGTAGCTTTCGGATGAAAGGAACCATGTTAATTCCAAGCTAGTATTTCAGAGACTACAGCACGATGAAACCGGGCTGAGAGCGACATGTTATGATGCGTCTCTATCCTTAGCTGAGTTCTGTGGACTGTCTGCTGGGAAAAGACTGCTCTGGATACCACAGCACAATGCTTCATTGGCTTTACCTTAAGTGCCTCCACACCAGCCTGGATGACGGGGGCAAAAACCGTCTCACTCTCATTGGTGTCTGCAAACATGTCAGGGATCTGGTCCAATAGGCTACAAAGGGACACACAGGGTTATGTGTAATTAATCGCAGAAACGTGGCACGAGAAATGTCAGAATTTTATATACACAAGTATATACACACTATATTGTATATTATGATGTAATGGGCATTCTATGTTGTTTTGTATACAATTATTTAGCAGATGCGTTCAAAGCAACTTAGTGAATGCAATTAGGCATCTCGTTCAAGAATGCATATAGGCAGGCATGGCAGGGAATGTCATATACGTAATGTCTTTTTTTGTGATGGCTTAAACATGACAGGACAATCCTTGAAACATTCTAGAAATCGTATCTCATGTATGTAATCGAGTAGAATCGTAGTACTTGCATTGGCCTATTAATACAAGCAGTCATAATGCAATCGAAGTTGATATACAGGCAAGGCTGAACTCTGAACTTTGCTCACCTCAAACGTCAACATGCAGAGTTTAGCTATCTACAAAGTCTGGCAGATACCACAGTAAGCGTATTTAATCATTCTATTGCTACACAGCTGTGGCAGGCCGCACAGTATGTTCTCACTATCCCAGACTGGAGACATAACCCTGCATGTGCCCTGGCCTGTCTGAAAATGGCATCACTTGGAGAAGTATGTGGTTGTGAATTAAACATAACAAGAATGTATGAGGGAAAATTGTTTTTCCTTCATGAAAAACACCAGTTATTTGGGTGTGATTTGTGCTTGACCAAAAAAAAAACAAAAAATTTTTTTAAATCCTACGCTACAAAAAACCTGTTTTGTTTATAGTATAGTAAAAAAAAAAGTGTTTATAGTATTTATAGTGTTTAATTGACGCAACTAAGGTGGATTGATATGTATCCAACATGCCAAAAAAAAAAAAAAGCTATGTACGGCTGTTAAGCATCCATTTAAAAGTCTGTTAATGAGCATTTACCTCAAAGAACAAATGTACACCTGCCTTCCCTCAGAACAAACAATCACAAATGACCGTCCCCTCCCCAACGCAAAGAGCAGCGCCATCTTACTTGCAGATGACTGTGCGTGATTCCTGGTAGTTGACAAGTAACCCGTCGAGCAGCGGGACGAACATCTCGGCTGTGTCCGACACCACCATCATCTGGGGCTGGGCTAGAGTGCCCTTCACGTTGTAGAAGTGGAGGATTTTGTTGTAGGTCACAAAGCCTACCTTTATCGGTGAGCTCTCTGCACCTTCCTCTCTGGTGAAGGGATGGAGGGAAAACACACACAATGCTCACGTCTGTATGAGACTTACTTTCTCTGCAGTACAGTAGAAAAGGAGGAGGAGGAAAGTATTACAGCTAAGTGTTTTTACTAACGATGTGTTGTTTATGAAAATATGAATAAAAAAAAAATCAACCAAAATTAATTAATTTTAAAGAATTTTAAGTTATTCTCAGTCACTTGAGAACGCTTGCTAACGTCGAGCTCAAATCCAAACAGTATCGCTCTGCGGTCCTGCGCACCTCTGCCTCACACATGAAAATGTATTGTGAAGCAAAGCGTAGTAAATACTATGGCTTTGTTTATACGAGCGGTGTTCACCACTTGCATATTTATGGAGCCAGGGCTGTCGGCTTATTTTTTCAACACTCATAGAAAATGTTAAGATAGCAAAATGGGAGGAGAAAGGCCTTGTTGAATTTGACAAAAAGTCTATTAGCTTACATTTAATAGCAACAGCTGACTTTACCTTTAATTTGCTAATAATTATAATCGGTAATACTGATTAAAAGAAAACTTTTACAGTATAATGCTGAATTATTGTGTGTCTTTGTTCATATTATAAAATAAAGATTTTTTTTTGAGAACATCAATCATTTATATGTATTTTCTATTTATTTACTGCCTAAACTTAATTGTCTAACTAAATCACGGTGATAACCAAATAATAAAAAAATAAAACCACCCTAGATGGGCAGTTCGATTGCTACCTTTTCACTTTTCTTTCCAACCGATTATGCCCACAAACATTTAATTCAACTGGGGATAAACCCATTATAGCTACCTCTAGTTTTATAAGGCCAGGGAAGAGGAGTACTCCAGTGTTAAAAGTCTCCTGTACGTCAAGGGTCAGAGCTAGAACTCTACATCAACTCCAGGGCATCAAAGTAAATGCATTCCTCGTTGACATGTACAGCTAACTGGATTGTGTTGCTTCTCTTTCGCTAAATCACACAGGCACTGTAAGGAACATGCACTCCGGCATGTCGTAAATCAGACCGGCCATGAAGGAAGTGCTTGGGTCAACCGTGAGGAAGGCATCGTCTATGAGCATCATCACTCATGTGGTTGACAGACAGAAGACAGGCTACAGAGGAGTTTACATTGCTCACTCTCCCAGCACTAAAGTGCAAGTGAAACGTGTGTGCCTTTGAAGCAGAACGGCAATGCTGCCAGGCGTAGTAGCATACACCTGGTTGGGTTTTTTCTTCCTGTTGCCTGGGCCGTCTTGGGGGAAAAAAGTAACGTGCTGAGTGTTTTCAATTTAGTAGCATGAGAA
>JAOEGT010060131.1:0-17793 GCA_025447795.1 Speoplatyrhinus poulsoni
GAGAAGAGAATGAGAATATTGTGCGGGGGGTGAGATAGTCTCTAAAGAAGAGTGATAATCTTCGGGGTTGGGTGGGGGCGAGGGTACAACTCGAACTAGTTTGACTCGCTGGGTAATTGCATGAACATCAACTGTAAAGAAAACAGATGCATCTTTAATTTTGTTTTTCACATTTTACAGCATTGCCAAGCGAATGCTATAGGGATCTCTTCTAATTTGGCTGTGAATGTCTTCATTCCTCTGGTCTCGTGGTGATAATGAATTTATTATTAGGGGGAAGGCAAGCGGAGCATTTCTCCAATTTATTCACAGAGGCGGCGTGATCTGAGCTCAGTATGGGTTATCGCCACAGCGTGGGTGACAACGGTTGTAAGGATGTAGTGACAGCAATGAATCGACACACACTGTGGGTCTCATTAAATGGTCCTCTGTGTTTAGCCCCATTAAAAGACAAGGAAAGACCACATGAAATCCTATATACAACAAAGCACTCCCTCTTCCACGATTAAAGCCATAATTAAACCGTGACAAGTAACCTGATGAAATATTTAACCCTAATATTGCAGGACTTGCCTTGAGATAAAAGTTACTTTTTTTTATTAATATACCCTAAAACTGTCCAATGTTCACAGAATTTGCACACATGGACCTGCATTATTATTATTTTTTTTGCAATTAAAATTAAAATGGTTCATAATTCATCAAGATGGTGTATTATTACCATGTGCTTGGTAATTTCTGTGTATAAATTGCTTATCAGAAATGTGGTGGAAGTGTTTTTAAACGAACACTAAATGACCATAGTGGGAACACTCCACTGCAGAAAGCCATTAGACAGCGAATCCTAATGACGTGCGTTGGGTTTTTGCCGTCAGCATATTGTTGAATTTAGAAGAAAGGTTAACAGAATTATAGTCGCCCATTCTGAGCAGCCATTGATGTCTAGCCAAAGGTCTTAACATGCTCTGGGCTATTACTTTAGCCTTTGCCATTAGCAGGTGAATGTGATTGTGGACACCTAATGAGACACCAGAAATGAAACACTATCTATTTTATTTAAAATATGTGCTAAAACCTCATACGTGAAAATGTTCACCCTTATGATTTAATTTTTGATATATGATTGCCATAAAACAATGTTTGTAGCATCAAGCATCATAAAGCCCAACGCCCACTGAAGGCGTCAACGTGCGTCAATAGACGCCAGAGTTTAAGAACAACTTCTTTTTAACGGGGCAATGCCCACTGGCAGTGTCTGAAAGCGTGTCGACATCAAGGTTTAGAACGCGGTTCCATTTCTTGGGCGTCCATAAACATGCATTGAATATCTGCATGGTTTCTGAGCTTCTCTGTCAATTTGACTTTATCTTTCGAACGTTCCATTCGTCGAACGACACGGCCAGTAGGCGGCGGCCTTTACACAGTCTCAACCACTATAAAACTGTATGAGTCCATCTGGGGAGCATTCTGTTGAAACAGTTGAAAAGGGCAGGCACGTTCAAAAAATACTTGGCAGTTGATTGGATGAACCAAATGTCTGTCATTGTTTAAATTGTTTTATAGTTGTTTTCGGTGTCGTCCTAAACCACACATGTAGCTATTAGTACAGTACGATGCTGCTGATTGGCCAGTTCAGTTAATACTCTGTCTTTTAGTCGCAAGGATTTCATGTTCTCCAGACTGATTCTTGCATTAAAGTCAAACTGAAGCCTAAAACGTACAATCCTGATCTCGTGAGGCTAGTCTTTTAGGGGAGGATCCCTCAAAGATGATTAAAGGTAGGCTGCAAGTTGACAACAACAACCAATAGCGTTTTTCATGTATTATTTTACATGTGCTGTGAAATAATATGACACGTTGTATTAAGGTGGGATATTTATTTTTCAAACGGGAAGACTCGAATTGCATTTGCTTGTTATGGTATGCACAGACTTTAAATAATATACCTAACAAAAATTGTGAAGTCAGAATGAAACAACCTGGCATTTGATTTGGATCATTAGTGTTTATTATGAAAATATAATTTGTCACAATATAATGTTTTAAACAAAGCCCAAAGCACAGACAAGTATATTTAAAGCAATTTAAATTAAACTCGTTCTCCATCCATCTTCTCCCCCACCCCCACCTTTTTCCTATTGTGATTAGCTCTGCCTTTAATTAAACAAATGATTGTAGCATTTATATTTTAACTGCCGCGAACAACCCGTGCTTGTTTGGGAATCTGAAGGCCAATTTGTCTAATCAGCTGCGATGAGCACCATACCTCTCATGAGTTGTAAAATATATCAGCTGTGTTTATTTGGAGCCATGCCTATTTTATTTGTCAAATAGCAGACTCTAAAACGCTGAAAGCATCGCGGGAAGGCGTCTGTCAAAAGACGATTTCCTCACAGGTGACATGAAGAGAGCTGCTTTCTCTGCATGTTTGACAGTGGCACAGTGGGTAGAGCGTCAGCGATCGAGAAGTTGCTGGTTGGTTCGAACCGGGCTAACTCCTCACCAAGTGTTGAGGTGTCATTGAACAAGACACCTGACCCTATACTGCCCCCAGTGGTCAGGTGGCGCCTTGCATGGCTGACACCACCATTAGTGTATGAATGTGTGTGTGATTGGGTGAATGTGAGGCAGTCCTGTAAAGTGTTTTGAGTTTGGAAGTTAGGATGATAAGACTATAAGTGCTATATAAATGTAGTCCATTTACCAGAGTCTGCGTTTATTGTGTTTGTCTTTTTGTGTCTCATTGTCCAAGATTTTCGTGTGTGTGTGTGTGTGTGTGTGTGTGTGTGTGTGTGTGTGTGTGTGTGTACTAGATAACTTTGTGTGCGTTGCCTTAATCCATGACAGACAGGTTCTAAACTGCGGGGATGATGCGTCGACCGTGACTAACATATCACCTGGGAATGTATGTCTGCACAACACAAAACCCCACGGAAATCATTTAGAGCCTCATCTTATTATCTTGTATATGATTATGGAAAAGCACAATTGCATACACACTAGACGATCCTATTATTAATATTATGATATTACTTACTTCGCAAGTCGTGCAGACAGAACGGATAAGACACACTCCATAATGTGCAGCGACCAACCATTCTAGGTCATGTTGCGTAGATAACGCACGTCACTGACGGTTACCTACAAACGTTTTGTATGACGTGAACACGCAGAAGCCATTGAAGAACCTGCATTTTTGGTGAAAAAGATGTTAACGTGAACATCTATGAGTGTGGTCAGAACGATTTTCAGCCATGTTGAAATCGCCCAAAAATGGTCTGAAGGCTATACGTACTCCACGGAACATCGGGCGCTGATTGGATTAAGATATTTAGAGGCAGGACAGTCAGCTACCGTAGCATACACTGGCTACCGTAGACTACTGTAGCATACACTGGTAAAGTTTGAAATTCCCTCCTCTCTCTTTCTCCCTTTGGCGGTGTGTTGCCCAATCGCCCTGAGGAACAAACTGTCCCTGGGTAAAGACACTGTTGCAATATGCCGGTGATATGGCAGCTATATGGAAACAAGCGCGGCAGAGCTTACAACTAATTATCCCAGATGGGGCTGAACTTCACCACTTCAGAATTTGAATCGACATGTGTTTTGGGTGAAAATGGCATGAGTGCCAGTAACTACAGTACTTGCAGTTGAAGAAGTACTCAGGACCAGAGGATGATTTGAACTGGTTTGAAGTGGTTTGTTTGTATAAAGGGCGCTATTATACACGGGTACGATCCCAGCATAACAATGAGATGTATTTTTTTTGATTGTGTATCTACTGCACATCTGACCACACTGGTAGTACCGGTAATGGTAAATGGTAAATGGACTGCATTTATATAGCGCTTTTATCCAAAGCGCTTTACAGTATTTTGCCTCACATTCACCCATTCACGCACATAGGAGGTAGGGGTTTAGGCATCCTGCTGAAGGATGCTTACAGGTACGTCAACACCGGTTTCTTCCATTTTTATGTCTAATTTATTTGAAAGACGCATTCCTCAGTTTGTGCCTGGAACTACGTCTGTGGTTGGAAATGTAGCATTAGCATTAGTTTAGGCAGGCCGTAGTCAAGCCACGGTCATGTGTAATCTCAGTCGCCAGATGATTGCGATCAACTCTACCCCACAACCTCCATTCATGCTATTTATGACGTATTAAACGTATTGGTGTTGTCATAGATGTTTGCTCTGTTCTGTACCCTATGGAGGGTCTTCTGTACAGTAGGTCTCCCTACCTTGGGCTTTCCATGTATGCGCATGGAAGGTCGGGGAGCTCCTAGAACAGAGCCGTACCGTCAAACGCGCCGTAAATAACTCCAAATGTAAATTCATATTCTCTATAGTGGTCCTTCTGAGTGAACCAGAGTTTTAAAAGTTTAAACGTTATTGAGGATGTGATGCTCAGAGCACACCAGTTCTTGTGAATACACTTCACCCACCCCTCCCCACACCTTTGGACACTTGTTGTTCACAGTGTTTTAACATATAGAGTGAATTTAGGATTCTGGGGGGCGCTATAACCTTTTCTGATTGTAATGCACTTATGAACCTTTGAGACTGATATTGTGGTAATAAGCTATTAATATAAACACCCTTTTATATAGAATGTTATTGTGATAATAAGCTATTAATATAAATGTGCCTTTATATAGAATGTTATTTTGATAATGAGCTATTACTATACACCTCCTTTTATATATTTAATCACATTAAGCTTTAGTGAACCAAAGATATCCACACACACACACACACACACAAACACAGATGCTTATAGTACTTCATAAATCTTTCTTTCTGTCAAATACATGCATTAACAATCATGCTTCGATGCGTAATGGAGGCAAAAGGAGTTCCATTACTGTCTCGGCTTCCCCCTCATGTTAATTCAGATAGATACAGAGTAGGGCTAGGAAATAATTGAAAACCCCCTGGTACAGACAAGTTGGCCGCACTCAAACATGAGATGTGGAATTAAATGAATGTGCCTGCATGTGGAATATAATATAGCCACCAATACATCACACATATACTGTACAGTTCTGTGTTGATTATGATAGATAGATAGATAGATAGATAGATAGATAGATAGATAGATAGATAGATAGATAGATAGATAGATAGATAGACGATGGATAGATAGATAGATAGATGCTGTTTACGGAGTAAGGGCTGTGTAGAAGTACCAGATTATTTCTTCAACAAACTCGGAGAACGTTAAGATAGCGAAATGCGAGGAGATATTTGGTGAATTTGGCCAAAAGTGTATTCCCTTACAATTAGCCTGCAATTGCTCACTACACCTTTAACCCATTGACTCATTGTTTGCTTAATCAATGTTTGAATCATTGACTCCTGGTGTTCCTACAGTATATCCCACTGCTGAGTGTGTTTCTCTGTGTGTGTACACATTGTCTAACGACTGTGTATCCCTGTCTGCTTTTCTGTTCTTCCCTCCTCCGTCCTCCCTCTATACCTGACAGGGCTAATATGAGATGTTTGATGTTCACCTGTGTGTGTGTGCACCAGCGTATCTGGCCAGGAATGCATGGCTTCTATTGAGTTAGCCCACGTTGACAGAGGAGGAGTGATATTATCGCACTTACGGCTCGCAGCCTCTGATAGCATTACGGCATCTTATTTGACTTATTTGCGCTTCCTCACTCTCACCGTGTCAGATTCTCCCGGAGGAAATAAACAGACGGCGGAATATACTTTGCGGCTGTTAGGCGACTGGTTGCATACAGCACACGCCTTTCTACCCGTCCATGTAACTTTGTTGACAAATCGTCATATTTCAACCACAAAGGGGAATCATTACAGTTTTTCACCTCCTTCATATTTGCGTTCGCTGCTTTTTGTGACAAGCTATATTATGTTATTCCAGGCTTATTATTTATGATATGAGATATATAACTGGTGATATATTTGGAAGCAATAAGGTCACTTCAATAACACACACACGGTATTCCTTCCCTGCAGTGTAATACTCTCCGCTTCTCAAAGTGGGCTTAATGTAATATTCATTCCAGCCTTCAACAATATGGACATACAGTAAGAGGCAAAACCATATATGGCTGTCATCCATGACATAAATGCTCACAGCATAATTTCTGTGGAGAATTCACATTCATCCGTGGCATAACTAACTTCTTTAGATAAACTTGCTTCTTCAGATAGATTTGCAAAAACCGCTTGTTATTGAGTGTCAATATTCTCTAACAGTTAATTTGCCCAAGGTTTTTTTTTTAGTTTGTTTCTAGCAAAGGCACGATATTGCCCACTTGTATACTCGATAGGAGATAACCCACACTATAACGTCATTTTATTTTTTATACCCTCAGCAGATGATGTCACCACATTGAAATCTCCTGATTCTACAACCCTCATCCTGAAATTACATTAAGTAGTTTAAAACATTTAAAAGTGTGGGCGGTGGGGGATGAAAGAGTCAGCATAGATTTTAAATTATTAAACACCATCAAAAGGAAATTAGACTTTTAAGATTAGTTAAGAAAAGTAACATTTGTGTTAGAGACATGGGAACGTGTTGAAAATGTATTTGTAGATTATTCCACATACTGTACGCTAGCACACACACACACTCATATGCTCTGATACCCTTTAATAGCCATTTACTCTATCATCCTTCCTCTCAGATGTATTACTTAATTATTAAACATAATGCATTTACGAGTACTGATTTTTGCAGACATATGCAATCACATGTGTCCAGTAGGATTTGAACCTACAACCTTACAGCTCAGTGACTTCCCAGGCTATGCAAACCTAACGCTACTCCCTACCCACAGCATTACCTCTAGTGATAACTAATAACTGCTGCTGGAATCAAACCTGTCACTCCCTTTACTTGATTATTGCATGGTGCTGACATTCTGACATACAGTAGCAACAAAAATTATTTTATTTTTATATCCTTTTTTACCATCTTGTGCATTTTTTTTATTTTCTTATATTTATTTGATCTGATTCCTTTAACCATTTGTATTACTTATGTTGTTTTTCTTTATCTCTGTATTTATTTATGGGAAGCACGATTGTGCATGCATTCCCCCTCTGTAAATCACTTTGTGCTCCAATTCTGTATGAAAGGTGCTATACAAATATAGATTATTATTATTATTATTATTGCACTGGCACTGGAGCTGGTCTGAAGTCATGACTTGTATATCATCAGTTTTGTGTCCGTCTGTCTGCGATGAACGATGCATCAAGCAGCCCTTAGTTATGGACTCACCGGGCTTACACCAGATCTCTCTGTCAGCTTCCACTCACTCAAATATAAACACACACACACGCTGAGAACAGCATGCAAGCCTTCCCACAGCACCAGTGGTCGGGCAGCGGAGCTGACACTCACAAACATGATACGAGAGGCTCTTCAGGGACATCTGGCTGTCAGTCATCCGTGTCATTCTGAGGTTGTCCTGGGAACAGTACATGCCACAGATGACCCCCCCCCACACACACACACACATACATACACACACACCCACACTCTGCCCCCCATTTCCAGGAAGGCAGCCTTAAGAAATATCAGATCAAGTTAGACAAACAGTGCAACATAATTACAATGTGCTTGTGTGGCCTGTGAACTAAACCCCCCCACCCCCCCTCCCCTCAATCCACCCACCCAGTCCGCCCCGCCTCCAGCCATGTATATTTCATGGATTAAGATGAAAAATTCAGTGAGAAACCGCTCTCTATCTCCCTCTATCTCTCTCTATCTCTGTCTCTGTCTCTCTCTCTCTCTCTCTCTCTCTCTCTCTCTCTCTCTCTCGCTCTCTTGCTCTCTTTTTGTCTCTCTAACTCTCTCCCTTTTTATTTGACAACTGTCCCTGCGGGGTGTAGCTTGTGTTTTCGCAGCTGCGTGGTCCGGCATGAATTCCATTCGCCCTGCGATGAAGAGACAGGCGAGGGGTGAGACAACACCTAAATACAAAAGGCTGCTTGGGGGGGGGGGGGGCGATAAAAATGTAGAAATGAGATGGAGGGAGAGGTGAGAGGAGAGGGGAGGAGAGGAGCAGTGAGAGAGCGCGAGAGAGTGTGGATGTTTTAGAATTCAGGGCAGGATCAGACAAACTTGGATCAGATATTTCTCTGCACACAAGTGAAATGGCCGTGAATTCCAAGTGATGGTTTGCCTCTCTCTATGTCTTATCTCGTTCTTTTACCCTCTTTCTTTGTCTATTTTCTCTTTTGCCCCCATTTCTTTCTCTGTCTTGATCTCCTTTCTATTCTGTCCCTTATCTTTCCTCTTATCCACTTTTTCCCTCCCTTTTCGATTCCTGCTGCTGTTGTGTGTAGCTGCTACTTTTAGCAGCCATTGGTCCCACGATAAATAAGCTGCTATTCAAATGGATATTCTCTCATGCTTGTGGATTGAATTTCCTGTCACTGCTGTTTTCGAAGGGAGCCATTTTACCTTTGGAATTCATCCCCACGGGCGTTTTTAAATACCTTATTGTCCCGATGCTAGCACAATGTATTTGTCCTAACTGTAAAGAAAAAAAAACTGTCGGGTTGTTTGAACATGGCTACAACAGATGCTCGCCGATATCCCAGCACACTATATAACATGATTGCGTGCGTGTGTGGGCGAGAGGGGATAAACGTGACATCTTTTGTGACGAGCAACTAATGAAAGATCACAGGGATTTGAGATCGATTGGTGGCTATCTCTGGCCAGGCGCCTCCTCAGCTCAAAAGACACTTCCAGAATCCCCTGGCAAGGCCCTGCGTTGCTCTGCTACTGCGCCCACTGAGCTTCTCTCTCCTGCCTTACCTAGAGACACCGAATAAGAGATTCACATTTCCCCGCAGATTGACTTTCCTTGGGATTATCGACAAGAAGGGGGATGATAAATTGCAGGCCCGCTCAAGTGATAAACGTCAACTTTAGAAAATAAATCTTGCGAGAGAGAAGGGGTGGGGTGCGGGGAAATAGTCTGCTTTCAATATCAGCAGTACCTTTTCAGATGTACATGCACGCACACACTCACATACACATGCACACTAATTGAATTCATTTCGGATTAAGTGCCGGTGGGTAAAATAAGCAGAAACTTTGATTTTTTTTTTCCACCTATGAAAAAGAAATGGATGGGATCAGACTGAAATAAGGTAAAGCGTCTTGGAGTTGAGAATGAGTACCTGAGCATCTCTGCGCGAGCTGCTCTTGTATTTTATTTAATCTTCTCCGGTATTGACTCTCAGCGTGACAAAGCACCACTGGCATGGAAACAAAGACGACTATATCGCATTTTATACAGAGCAGGGATCATCACAAAAGCAATCTATAGGAATGAAAATATTCCCTTCTGAGTGGCTCTGTAAAATCATTCCAAGCTTTGAATCAGTGAGGGTTATGGATCGTTGTGTTCTATTGAATACAGCGATCAGTTATTTTCCTCTCCATTTCGTTGCTGTGGATAGAATGGCTCCTCTATTTTTAGTATAAGATCCAGCTGACCGCTGTCAACGTTCTCCCATCATCACTGTGTCTCCTGTCAGGCTGAAGCTAGCTCTGTGGAGGCCATCGCCTCCGATATACGACGGTCTGATTGGGCGCCCTGTAGTCGACCACTAGGGTCGTGACCCCTTTATCCTTGAAACACTGCCCGCATACTGGTAATTCAGACCAGGCTGGAGAAATATGCGTGGGTGGGTCAAGGACACATGCAGTGTCTGCGCCGAGCCGCTGACCAGCTTGAACTTTCAGCAATGAAAGCGAGGATGCTTAGGCTGTTTTTAATTGTAATTAACGGGTCACGCCAATGTCAGGGAGAAGTGTGAAGGTCAGGCCTGTAGAGGTACGCTGGGGGAGGAGTAAATGGACTGCACTTAAATAACATAACACATTTTCAGACCTATACCGGCCACTCATCGCGCTGTACAGGATTGCCACCCATTCACACCCAGACAGTTCTACACTAGTGGTGTGGTGAAACGCGTGCATCCTATAGCCTTGTTAGCCCTATTTGTCGTATAGTCTCTGGCACACCGGCGATGTGGGCAGCCCTGACAGGACCAGTCAGGTGCTGGACAGGTTTTAAAAATAGGATTCTAACTCAAGAGGTCTAAAACCTGGGCGCCACAGAGAACAGAACTGTACAAGTATTTCCGAGTCGATTTTTCTTCCATCTAACCGCACAACACCGGGAGGTAGCACTTATTATCCTGCACCGCAGAGCTAAATCAGTGAAATCACACGGAGAGGATGATTAATCGTATGTACCGTGGGTCCTCCGAAGCACACCGCTAGATCTAGAAGAGAGCATGGGTAATTTATCCTTTAATGTGCCGTGGGGTTGAGGGATAAAATAACAATACAGCTGGAAAATGCGGGAATGACGAAGGAAGATCGACGGGCTCCGACCTGAAGACACTAAATGTTATGGATGTTTTTAATTTCGTCGTAAGAAGCTTGACCAGATCGGCCAGATTTGTCTAGGAACAGCTGTTTATGCATTTTTATTGCATCACCCATTAACGCTCTCTCAGGCCTGGATAAGTCCCCCAACCTACTGACGATTCGTATTATTTTTATATATATTTTTTTTTCTGTCTCATCGGACGTGCATGCTCTCGAATGGGCTGCCTCTGACCTGATTTTCCAGCAGCCGTCTGCACGGACGGCAATTAAAGCCATTCGGAGCAGAGACGAGGATGCGGTGACTCATTACATATGCTTCTTGCACAAAAAAGCCTGCGAGGGACCCCCTTGCATTGGCACGGCAACACTGCCACTCAGGGGAGGACACAAGCTGCCTAACACTCCAATTAGAACAGTCACTGTGACAAATATGTCTTCTGCTGTGATGGGATGAGAATGAAATAAATGTGTATTAAATTCACGCGCGCGCGTTTACTTGAGCGGAGGCGAAAGGTCCAACTGGCCGTGTGAATTTGCGTGTCTGTATATTGTCCAAGTGGGGTCCGTGGGGATTGGTGGGGAAATGTTAACTGTGCTCAGGTGTACTGAAAATCATGTATTGTGGGATTTTGTTTTTATTTGTGTAATGATTTTGTAGATCTTAGTTTGTCAACAGACACTGTATACTTTATACTCTCACCTGTTTTACAATGCCTTGATACACATTTAAAGGTTCCCTCTTTTAAAGACCATGTTTCTCTAGTCATGTGGTCAGTTGTGACCTGAAAGATCTGGTCTAATTTATTTTTTATTATTTTTTATTTATTATATTTGTATTACTTGAATTATGCCAAACATTTAAGATAAGTTCCTATTTAAAATAACAGTGTAAAAGAGGCCAGTCACATTTTGACCCATGTGTGACAGTATAGATTGTAACCACTCATCTCTGACTGATCCTGCCACTCCCACTCATAGAGTATAGCCAATCATCTCTGACCTATCCCCCCACTTCACATAAACCACTCAAGTTAGGGCATGTAAAATAAATAGAATGCAACACATTTACATACTGTATACAGAATTTAGGTGACGCTTTTATCCAAAGTGGCGTATTTGTGCATTTGTCAATAGCTGAGTAGGTCATACACCAATTATTGTAAGCTAACAACATTCTGTTAAAGTAATGACAGAAGCATGTGATCAGGGCGAGCTGCGATATACATTTTACAACATGCTGTACAGCACATTGCCATATTGTTATGTCCTTAAATAATTGCTAACAGACAAAATACAGCAACATGTTTAAAGTAAATAGACTGCTTTTATCCAAAGCGTATTACAGTATTTTGCCTCACATTCACCCAGTCACACACACATTCATACACCGATTGTGATTGCTGCCATGCAAGGTGCGACCAACCACCGGGAGCAGTTAGGGGGTAGAGGGTTAGGCATCTTGCTCAAGGATGCTTACAGGTAGGTCAACACCGGGGTTCAAACCCACAAACACCCAGACCATCGACCATCCTGTCCTCCTATATAATCAGCTTTTGCAAGCTATTTGTAAGATAATACACTTTTTGTCACACATTTCTGGCTTTGTAAATAGGAACATAACGTGGCGAAAACTGCTCACAAGATAGCCGCATTACTTCATTTAAATGTGTGGGGAGGTGCTGGGCAGGCATATTGTTTTGAAATGAGTTGGCAAGCGTAGCAAGTTAGCACGCGTTCTCGAGAATAACTGACCCTGCCTTTAATGGTCAAGTAAGTTATTCTCGAGAACGCCTCCTAACTTTGAACTCAAATGAAAACATAAACACCTTTCGCTTCAATGCAATAGGGTCTTGCCTCAGAAGATTCGCTCCCCCCCCCCCCCCATATTGGAAACCCATTGTGAAGGCTAATATGTTGTTGTTGAGAGTGGCGTTCGCCAATTTTTGTTCCTATTTACGAAGCCAGGGGTTTGTAGAATACCACATTATGTTTTTTTTCATCACGCGCAGATAACGGTAAACTATCTGGCTGTGAGTAGATATTTGGTGAATTTTCCAAAAAAAGTATATATTATCTTACTCACTATGCATTTACTGTACATGTCTAAGAGCTGAGAACTTGGTGATAGACATTGAACTTGGAATCCGACCATTGCTTCAGACAGCGCAGTTTTTTCAGTGTTGTTGTTCAGCTTTAACGGAGAAAGGTCTGTCCAAAGTGGCGGTTGGAGATTGCGGTGATCACGGTGCCTTTAAAAGTTACAGTAAATTCCCACATGACACGTACTACGTACTGTATCTCTGTACTGACACTCCATTTATAACCTGTTTGAGGATTGTCACGGTTAACGTAACAGAGGTGGAAGGATTCCGCACAGTGCTCGCAACCAAACAAATCAAGTCAATCAAGCGTGCTGTAAACTGTCGCCGCGGCAGCCACTCCCCCCCACCCCCCCGCCCCCCGCTGACTGCACGTGGAGGCCCAGGTGAGTCTCGCATGGCTGGTCAAGCTAACCTTCTCTCTTTGTCTCTCTCTCTTTGTGCCACAGTAACCTGCTCATAGCACTGCATACTGGTGCATGCAGCACATACAGATGAGTCCCGCACGGAGGGAAGGGCGGAAGGATAGCGATGATACAGTAACAATGGGAATGCAGATTAAAAGAGAGGGATGAGGGAGAGACAGGCAGGCAGACAGACAGACAGACACAGGGCGAGAGAAGGAATGAGAAGTAGAGACACAGAGAGAGAGAGAGAGAGAGAGAGAGAGGCAGACAGTCAGGCAGATGAACAGAGAGGGAGAGCAAGAGAGAGAAAGACAGGCTGACGGAGATAGAGAGAGGGAGAGAGAGAGTCAGCCCAGTGTGGCTAATCTCCATTAGCGGGGCGTGGGACAGGTCTGTCCTCTGACAGATAAACCCATCCAGCAGACAGAGCGGTCTATCTGACAGTCAACCACTGTGCCCAGCTGGACGAGAGAGAGAGAGAGAGAGAGAGAGAGAGAGAGAGAGATATTCCACACAGAAAATACTTTTGGCTGGTGTTTCAGCAGCAACAAGCCCACTAGCTGGGGGTGGAGATAGAGAGAGAGAGAGAGAGAGAGAGAGAGATAGAGAGAATAGATTGTGTGGCCAACTGGGGAAAAGGCAGACTGGGTAGAGAACAGCTGGAGGCCTTGTTTATGGCTCTCCCTGCTTGAAACGTATCTGTCTTTCCCCCTCTTCTCCCTGATTGTTTAGGTCAGGGCTATTGGGGGGGGGGGGGGGGGGCATGGTGAAAATAATACCAGGAGGAGGAGATGTGATATATCTAGATTTTGCATTGTGCAATGAGTTTTAAAACATGCTGTGAAACTGTAAAAAAATTTGATTTTAGAACGCGCCACGCTCGCATTTCTCTCCCTGACCTCCTCCACGGCCGCTTTGACTTTCTACATTGGCCAGAATGAGAATAATAAATGACGATACATGACAGCGGAGGACCCACCGTGCTCCTGTTAGCTGGCTAGAGCTGTGCCTGTAAAGAGCTGCGAGGCAATAGGAGCAGATTACTATCCACATCCTTGTTTTGCTTTAGTTGATACGGACCAATCAAAGTGTGAGAACAAATGTACCTTTGGGCAGAATCTGGCCCAGAGGCCGCTAATTGAAAAGCCCTTGTTTAGGCCTTTCATTAGGCGACCTGAACTGTTTGTCGGCTCATTGACTTAGTTTGGGTGGCTATTGTCTGAGGCGATGCACCGATCGCTGGTGTCGATGGTTGAGCAAGCGGCGATCTCCCTTATGCCTTCGGAGCACGTCTACCTCACACTACATTAGCGAAGGGAAGATTGCTTGTGAAAGCCTCTGCAGCTTGCTTGTGTTTCTGTCAAGGCTATAGTGACCTCGCCTCTCTCTCTCTCTCTCTCTCTCTGTCTCTCTCTCGCTCTCAAAATTGTGAAGTCATGGCATAAGAAGAGCTTAGAAGAGAAATTAAAACATCGCAAAGCATTGCAGACCTTTGCTTTGACAAACCCTCTGGCGGGTGATATATTTTAAACAGCAAACCACTGTGTTCTACGTGAGGATATAGTGTAATTGCATCCTGAGCAGAACATGACATCATACTCCCTCTGGGTCTGTTGTAAAACCATCTTCTGTGTCCTTTGTTTTCATGGCCAGTCCGGCCATTAACAGCTTAGTGTGTGTGGCCCACACAGCATTTATTTTGGTCTAAAGGTGGTTAGGCATAAGGTATGGTTTGCATGCTGGAACCAGAATGCAATGCTGGTTTGCTGTTTGTTGGTATACCAGCATCCCATGCTGGTGTGCTGGTATACCAACACTAACCATTATGAACCAGCCTGGACCAGCACTAACCAGTATGAACCAGCCTGGACCAACACTAACCAGTATGAACCAGCCTGGACCGGCATGGACTTAATGCTGGTTTATTCTGCATGCTTAAACAGGGTTGTTTTGGTCTAAAATGCTGTGTGACATCTAGGGGCATAAAATGAGAGAGCCACATGACCTTTGCCCTACCCGGTTCTAATAGTCTGTTCCCCACTTCCTTACCCGTCCTGTGTTATTGAGCTGGTGTTTCTGACGTGCACAAGCTGCTGGCCTGTACGTGCACGTTTGTGCATCTGTGACGGTGTGTGGTCTGCGGCGCAGTGTGTGTGTTGCGTGTGTGAGCAAAGTCGTTTTACCCGGGAACAGGCAGACACGGGACAGACTGCGAGAGTCACTGTGACATTTGAAAACAACCTCCTACCGTCTTCCGAGATAGGCTGTCTGAGACACGTTTTCTTTCTTTATTTTATTTATTTTCCGCCTGTGTTCCTCGCCTCTGTGCACGCCTGTGTCTCCCTCTGTTCATTTTACATAAATAGATAGGCACCGGTAAGTAAATAAATAAAGTTCAGAAATAAATTGGAGCATTGTTCCACACATGCACGAGTACAGTATCTGTAGCTCGTCGTGTCTGTGTGCTGTCTCCACATCCAGCAGAGTCTAGATGCAATAATAATTTATATAATGCGGGTATCTATCTACCTCAGGGCTGTGCAGACCCAAGCTGGAGATGCACTGCTCCACAGTACAGCTACGTACAGATACAGACACACACACACACCAGATTTGGCACCGCATCACTCAGCCTTTTGCAGCGTTAGCCTAGCTAGCGTACGCCTCTGTTCCTATACCCTCAGAATGTGCATGAAAGCGCCATTGATTTTGCTTGTTTCGCCTACTGACGTCTGGATGCGCGCGCCGCGGTCTCAAGGGTCACCAATTTGACATCGCGTCACCGCTCGTAAAGGGGTTTGAGGCGGGCTCCTCTCGCATTTCGACAGCCCGGATTCTGGGCTGTATCTCTGCAGGCGGTCTCGGGCTAATTGTGTGAGTGAAGAGAGTGGCAATAGGCGCTATCTGCCGAGCCTTTGATACACGCTTATCTATTAGCAGTTTTTAGAAAAAATAATACTTTGGACCTTACTGCTTCTGAGACAATTAATTGGATGAGAAATAAAGCCTTGGCAAGACTAGGCTTGGGTTATGCAGAATAGATCTGAATCTGCATGCACCTATTGTTTTGTGCCTAGCAAACATTTGTTTCTAACTGATTGCCTGTGATTAGTGTCTTCTCTGTTCTTTCTACACAGGCCTGGTAACATTTACATAGCTTGAAGAATAGAGCTCATTTTGGAAGGGGCTGGGCGGGGGCTCTGTGTTTAAAGACAGCTTGCCCTGAAAGTGTCCAAAGCTGCCATGAAGTAGGGCACTCGCTGTGATCCTCACTTCACGTTCCACGGAGTGGGAGAGACACACCGACCTAGATTCCTCCTATTTATTCAGCCATTTTAGGTCCTAGCTATTCAAGTCTCCATTTCAGAGCTCTCCCTGTCTGTCTGTCACTCTGTATCTGCACAGTACGGAGACTAGCATGGATGCTTCTCTCTCTCTCTCTCTCTCTCTCTCTGTCATTCTTTCATTCTGCCTCTACCTGTCCCAGTTTAATTTCTTGCTTTCGCTCTTGGTTTCTCATTCTTTAATTTTTGCTTTGTTTCTTATTTATTGCTTCTCTCTCTCTCTCTCTCTCTCTCTCAAGCGCACTGTGTGCCACAGCTTCCTGTGTTATCTTATCTCCATATCATCTGTGACTCTGGGAACATGAAGGTAACTCTAAAGAGCCGTGACACATTTGGACAGCAAGGAGAAACCCCACGCTGCCTCGCGGTGGGGGGGCTCGATAGCTAGACTTATCGCAAAGACAACCAACATTACCTACTCTCAAATGTTCCTATTTCATCTCATCTCTTTCTGCCCTGAACCAATCGAGATATAGATATGTAAATTTTTTCATATTGGGGGGGAGATGTCTTAATATTGATTCATGCCCACGTTTAAAATATCTTATTGTTCTTCTATTTGTTTTAAATAAATGTCAATCATCATCTGAACTCTCCGTGTGTTTTCTAGTTGCATGAGGGTGTCTGTTGTGGTCACTGGTGACTTCACTCCGCTCTGATACGCCGGACCCAGTCACCGGTTTGGAGACTCATTAGGTACTCGAGTCGAGACTCGGATGGTTGACTGACGTCAAGCTGAGGTGACAGCAGTGCTCACGCGGGGCTAGCATATGTTCGCCCAACGTGCGTCCCGAACCCTCGCCGCGAGAGACTTGTTAGCGGGACAGGGGATGCGGCCGCGTTATGTCATGTCGCTTCTAGCGTGGCTATTGTGACGTGAGTTGGGGCGGCCACTTACGCACTGTTCGGTTGGTTGCAAACCGAGCGAGTGTAATGCCGCTAATTAGACTAGCTGACACTAGCTGTCTGCTGCAGACAGCTAGTGTCTTTAGCAGACGTTTGTATGTCAGAATCCAAATTATTTCGACAGCCCCGCTTGGCTCACAGCCTTGGAAGATAAACATAGGCAATAAGAATACCGTGGGGCGTAGGGCTTTCATGTTGCCCAATCAAAATCTCCATAGAGGTCGGGGCAAAGTGCTAGAATTCATACCGGAGCCGTGACTTGTTTCCCCATTGATCCTTCCTTACATCAGTGTGAGGTGATTGCAGAGAAGAGACATGGGTGTTTAATACAAGCCTTTGTGTTCAGACAAAGACTCTTTGGCAGCCCTCCATCCACACCTTGCCTATACTGCACAGTATACCTTCTTCTGTATTCTACTATGATTCCTTCCAATTGTTTCTCTGACTCCCGTTTCTATCTTATTCTCTCATTCCCTCCATCTCCACTCCGCCTCCCGGCACTGACAAGCATAGGACACCGGTCCCAACATTGAGCGTGTTACCCCTGGCAACAACACCCCCCCCCCTCCCCTTCCTTTCCCCCCACACTCCGCTGCCAGTGTGCTTTAGAGCCATTCAAGTAGCTTTGAAACCCCCCCC
>JAOEGT010060142.1:0-17789 GCA_025447795.1 Speoplatyrhinus poulsoni
TCTCTCTCTCTCTCTCTCTCTCTCTCTCTTGCGGGCATGACTCCCTGACAGAACAGAAAAAGAGGGGGGGGCGGGGCGCATCAAGGCGATAATTGTCAAAAGTGCTGGCGTTGTGAAGTGTGAATCGGTCGGCAGCCATGGAATACCCCAACCCCACCCCTCCCCTTCCCAGAATCCACACCCTCACACCCTTACCCACTGACACACACACTCAGCCTCCCTGCCCACCCACTAACACCACCCGCCCCTCGCCTGTCAAGGGACTAACTGAGAGAGACCGATTAAAAGGCTACAGACTTTTGAAGTGTGTCTTCCCCTCCTCTCTACCACAAGCCCCGTTATGAGGCATCCTGCATCTGCCACGCACACACACACACACACCCCCACACACACCCCACACACTCACGCACGCACACACACACACACACACTCTGTAGCTAGCCATGAGTGTCTGCCACGTCGTGCGATGTCACAGACGTCGTGCCGCTTCCGAGAGCATTCGCGACGGGAAAGACAATTAAGGACGCGACGCGAGTCTTTTACGATGTGTCCAAGGCTTACTGCACCCCGCTTTTTCCCCCCGCCCGCCCGCCCAAAAAGCCCACACGCTCGCACGATTATACGTGTAAATAAAACCGCTTTTATAACGCCGTTTCTCTGCTTTAATTGGGCCTCCCGTTGAGTAACATGACTGCTGTTGCCAGTGCTTTAAGTACAAGAGTCTTTTGTTTTCAGATTGTTTTTGCCGGCTTTTGGGGGGCGGGGGGAGTTTTTTGGGCGGAATTTTCCCGGGTGATCAATGTTTATTCTAGTTTGGTCCCATGTCTAATTCAGCACGTCTGTAGCTAGTCAAACTGCTCATTCAGAGGATCGTCGCAATTTCTTTTTATTTTCATGGGAATTCTTCACACCCGCAAACCAGAGGCGTGGCACCAGGGTGGTTCTGCCTTGTCACCCCTCCCTACCCTCCCCCTTGCCCCCCCAATCTGAGGCGGTTCTCTGGCAGGATGCTTGGTTTCCTGTCAGAAGCAAACCCCCCCCCCCCATCCCAACAAATCCGTAGTTCACAAGCAGGCTCGTAAAGGCAATGCCTCTGCTTCTAAGGGCCAAGTTGTCCATTAAAAAGGCCATTTAAAATCGCTGGGTAACATTACGGCCCACTGGAAACGGCTGTCTAAACAACATGGAAAAATAAACGCTCTCACTTTGTGAGAAACGGGGGGGCTTTATTTTTCTTTGGCTTTCGCGGACACACCGCGGTATCTGAGCTTTACTGGACAGATAATGAACCTCACAGATGGATTTGCACACACAGCAGTTTATTTTTTTTTTTTTTTCTACCCAGCGTATTTGATTTGATTATCGTGCGTGATCTGTCCACGTGTGACTGAAGCGTGGACTGTATGCAAGCTCTTAAACTACTTGTTTTTTCAAAATAAATTGTGGGACTTCAAGCAATCCAAATATGAAAAATCTGCAGTATCAAATAGCGGCAGAAAATGCAATTAAGATAAGCAATCAGCAAACGCAGATATGAATATGAAAATAGCGGAGACCGGTGGCACAGCGTTTATTAGTAAAGTAGATCTTTGACATAGATGATGGAGAACATACAAATCATCTATTTCTGCCTGTGGAGATAGATTTTGCAAATACAGAGCTTCCTGTATCACAGCCCAAAGGATTATGTGCGCCGACTTTCATGAAACTCAACAATAATCCAGAAGATGAAGTTTGCCTCAGAGTTTATTTGGTATTACCAAATCATTTGAGACATTGTTGGAGATCTTAAAGGGTTTCAGATTACCATACGATAGCATGAATGAATCATGGTGCGTACAGTTTATTTACTATGTTTTTTACTTTTGTTTTGAAAGACTGATATTTGGACACTGTGGTTCTAGCAAGCAGATGAAGATATACTTAAGGGATGGGATACAAAACAAAACATGAGGGGAACTCTCACAGAAGACCCCTTGACAGCCGTTTGAATGTATGACAGTGCACATTGTCTGGTGATGGCGCTGTACTGTAGCTACTGTATATCAACTATGCACTGTTAAAAACCATATGGTGACATTATAGTTTGACTTGACTCTAGTGTGGTTTTAATTGCTGGTGGGACAGAGGTTTAGCATGTTGGTGCTGCAGGGAGTGGATATTTCACCCGACATCTACGTATTTTTATTTGAATGAACTGCGATGTTCATCTCATCACACTGATGAAACGGCCGGTTAAGGTTGGGTATACGGTGTGTATATATAATATATATATATATATATAATATATATAATATATATATATATACATATATATATATGATATATATATTATGTGTGTCTGTGTAGGTTTGTTCTTATCAGCCGTGGACACTGTACTGAGGGCTGTGAAAAGGGGGTTCCCCAGTGCCCATTCACCGGGCGACAGGCACTGACAGCCAGGTCCAAATCGCATCTCCACAAGGCCCCTTCACCCCCAGCCTCCACAGCCCACGCAGTGTCTCTGTGTGTGTGGGAAGGGGGGGGGGGGTCACTTGGCAATGATAAATCGGTTACTCCTGCGGCTTTGCATCTCCCTGTGGTGTGGGTGTATCGTGTGCTGTAGTGCCAGCGGTGGTTTGAATGAGAATGTGTGCGCTCTAACGCTACACCGGGGCCCCTCCGTGATAATTGAATTGATGGTGCCGCCCGTGGGGGGGCTAGCTAGCGATTGATAGCGCCGCCGCCACCGCTAGGCTTTCACCTCCACTTTGACCGTAGCCCGTCGGCGCGGAAACGTACGCCAGATAGATTAGCGCCCAGCGACTTGCTGGAAGTTGCCGTAGCAATAGTACAGCTGGTGACTGGAGAATGTCTGTTGGTGCCCTTGTTTTTTATTTATTTATTAATTCTCCCAAGTTAAATGAGGACTTTTTTTTAATGGCTGGTTGCTAGGACAACGCTCTGCATCTTGCGCTTGACATAGAGACTGTGTGTACGCCAGGCGGCCATATTTTGCCCTTGTTACGCATTCATCTGAATTCAGGCTAGCCAACACACACACACACACACACACACATACAGTACACTTGCACGCACAAGCTAATAGCATGTTTTATTTATGAATGGAACCTGCGGTGTGTGCTCTGTCCCCTGTGTTTGAGTTAGCACAGAGCCAAGGATGCGCTCCCAGATCCTTTGATTAGGCAAAGAGCCCCAGTCTGTAATGAAGAGATTATTGAGACACACACACACACGCACACACACACACACACATCCAATTACAGAGACAGCATTGAAAGCCACGTAGACATTTTTACAGATACCCCCCCCCCCCTTCCCGCACAGACACACACACACACTCACGTGCGCGTGCACATATAAATCTAAAGAACGCAGACAAACAAACACACACACACACACACACACACACAAGACCAGCATTGTAGACACAACGGTGGGATGCGGCGGTCTCTGATTAATTTAGAAGCCCCCATGGATCACAGAAGAGTGTGGGGGGTGGGCGGGGGTAGAGTTCTAGTTCTAGCGTTCTAGTACTGCCCAAACACATGCATGATGCACCTGTATCACATGTTTGAAGGCGTCACTCTAAATGTACCTGCCTAATTTATCACGTTTTCAGATCTGGCTTCAATACGCTTAACTTCACATCCTTTAATTCAGGGGTTCCCAAACGTTCTTGTGCCAAGACCCACCCAGAGAGGACTAATCTATTAAGAGGCCCACCAAAAAGTGCCAGTAATGTAATTCTCAAAAACCATTTAAGCTAATGTTAGGCTATACCTGTGTGTGTGTGTGTGTGTGTGTGTGTGTGTGTGTGTGTGTGTGCGCCAAATACCATTGAGCAGAGCGCTCCAGAATCGATGGTGTGCACCCGGCTAAATAGGATTTCATCCAATCAGGATCAAGTAGATTATTTTGCCGCAACCTATACTCATGACCAATGAGTGGAACAACACTATAGTAAAGCGCGGAAGCCTTTCATTCGTCCCGACCCACAGTTTGCAAACCGCTGCATTAATCCATTCAGTCTCCCAATAAAAACTGTACGAAAACGTACTGAAGGTAACTGAGGGTCGGTTTTCTAGATTGAATTCTAGATTGAATTTTTTTATCTTTCTTTTTATTTTATTTCTTACTTTACCATTTTATTTTTCTTTATATTTTTAATAACCATGAAATGAAGCCTGTCGTGTCTGTGACCGGGGTCAAAGTTAATCCTCAGAGGCACGATTGAGACTTTGTCAAATCTATATGCCTCTGAAGGACAGCGTGAAATGTCATTGTTATGGATTACATTTTCATAAAGGTGCATATATACTGTATATCTTCTGTTCTAGTGGCCTTGTTGAGTGGCTGCTGTCAGGCATTTTTCCCGGGAAGAGGTTTCCCTCTACAGGATAACGGCAGTACTGCATGCCCATCAACTAGCACTGGCAGGACCGGCAAACCAGAGTATTTCCCTCTTAATCTAAGGATTAACCTTAAGCGAATGTTCTCACAGAATGTTGCCAGGGCTGCTGTCATCTCATCTCAGTGTTGACACAGAGGAATCTTTCCCAGGCTGTTGCTCAATGTATTCTCTAGACCGGGCCTCGTATAGAATATGCTTCCAATTAGAGAATAGGGACTATCTTGAGCCAACTGAACTGCCACAAAGGCTGCGTGCTGTAGACAATAAACGTCACAGTTGAAACGTATTGCTGGGTATTTCTGGCCACATAAAGATATGGCCAGTGTTTGATGTAATGGCTGTGAGCCATACTGAAATGATATGTTAAACAAAACCAAGAGGGCTTTGCGCACAATGTAGGCTGTAAATCATCTATTGTTGTGTGATCTCTTGGCTTAGAGGCTGTCATCAGAAATGGAGGGCGTTATCGGTGTGGCAACTAGAAAGCTTCTGTTCCAACTCTGGTAGTTCAGGCCATCCCCTTTACACAACACCACCATGCAATACTGTGCATAGAACTGTGTTTGGCCTGCAAAATAATAAAGGAGAATTGACCTACAATACATGCCGAATTCTATGGGGAGCAGCGCCGCTAATTCCCCATACCTGTTTATCACGCTTACAGTACATGTCACGCAGCTGTGGTTAAAGCACATGATTAGAAGTCTGGTTATGAGGCTGACAACCCCTTTCTTAGAGTTTAGCCTATGATTAGGGCATGGTAAGTCATGTTTGCGTTTCTTTGTTCAGTCGTTTGTTTCTGTGTCGACGAAGGCACTGAATACTAAAAAGCGGGTCACTGGCAAAGAGAGGTAAACTGCATTTGCCAAAGAACATAAAGGAAAAAGTAATACTCTCACTTCACATTTATTGCTTCTGGCCAGAAACTAGCTTTGGTTGTTGTCCAAGTGTATACATCCAGCGCTTGGCACCGGAAAAGGGTGCTTTCTGCTTCTGTGGCGGTGGATTTACGGAGGCCATTACGTCTGACAGGAAAGCCTCCCGGTTGAATAAAAAGAGATGCTCCACAATAGCGGTCTGCGATTTATGGCCAGGCCGGGGCACCCGGACTAGTTTTAACGGTAACTTGGGTTTAATATTCCCTCTTCCTGACCGCTCTGCTGAGTTAAAAACTGCTTTTGCTGTGGAATTGCTGCCAATTCATTGTACAGCGAAGCGCGACTCTTTATTGGTTGCCTTCTTCACAGGCTGGCCGCAGTGGGAAGAGAAAAGGGGTTATTTTGTAAAACTGTTTTACTTGCGTTATCACTTCTCTAGTTTTTTTTGTCTTGTGGTTGACGGACTCATCATTGTGTTTTAGTTGGAGCAGTCAGTTTGTGCTGCAGTGTTATCAGCTAGAGTGCTGTCTCCAGGGCAGCTATGCCATACGGTGGAGTTATTTAAGGAAGAGGATATGCCCTCATTGGCTTAATAAAGGAAGAACTGAGGGTTCCTACAGTCGGGGACAATTATCTTTTGCTTTTGCATTTCACCACTTGGTGTCACTGTAACACTGTTCAACTTCAGAAGCCTTTACTGTGTAACATAAAACTGTTTTTCAGGGCCATAGTTCAGACGCAGCGATTTCTCTGTTCTATTTGGAGGTTGAAACAAAATTGGATGGGGATTGTGAAAATGTTATTTGCTGTTGTAAAAGTGGTGCATTCTTGTTTTAGATGTTTTGATGATCGTCCAAATGACGACAGCGGATGTGTCGGTTCTCTTTCTAGTTGGGAATATTGTTCTCGCTAACCACTAAGTCACCCGAAACAAACCAAATACTGCGTCAAACTATTTTACAGAATAATAAAAAAATGTAAAAAAGCAAAAGTTCTGTGTGCCATTAGCGTGTTAGCTAACTGTACCCGCCGTGTGTGTGTGTGTTTGTGTGTGTGTGTCTCCACAGCGAGGACAGCTGATCCACGAGCTAGAGGAAGAGAGACGACTGAGGCTGGGCAGCGAGAAGCGTCTCCGCGAGGTGACGGAGGAGTTTGAGCAGGGACGGGCCCAGATGGCCTCACTACAGCAGCACTTCTCCAGGTAGACCCCACCTCAACACACACACACACACACACACACACACACACACAATAACACTTAAAGGTATAGTCAGCGTTTGTAAGCTAATACACTATTCTCCCCTTGGCGATGCAAGCTTCTGAGGTAGCACCCTATGGCATTGAAGGGAGAGGTTTTTTTTTTTCAGCAAGCTTTCTCTAGAATGACTATACCTTTAACAAAGACAGAAAATAGAAGGATTTATCTGGATTCCCAGAAGGAAATTCTAGACTCATTTTAGTTTTGACCTGCAGCGTGGCTCTGTCAAACTTCAACCTGGTACCTACAGTAGATACAGTAGGAGCTAGTTTTCCAAACATTTGAAGTTTCTAAGAAAGTCCTAAACCGAGGCCTAAACCTAAACTGGTTAATGCATTGTCTTATATGCAAAATGGCATGTGTGCTAATGGAGATATAAAATATGTATTAATATTATATTCTGACATGTTAACAGGCACATATTTGACAGCACATGCTATTACTGTAGTTAATAGGTAATTGGTAAGGTCAGTGTCACCTTCAGAAATTCTTTCACCATCAGTCTGAACACTAATATAAAGTATTGTAGAAATTGTGGCTTATGTTTACAGGTACAGTAGGCCTCACCTTGGTCACAGCACTGCAACCAAGCATATCACATTCATGTTCAGTGCTGCACATTAATATTGCAGAGTTTTGGTAAATAGAGGACTCTGTCGGGGCAAGATCTCATGTACGAGGGAGGGACAGCGATCCCAAATATGGCTAACATACATACCTGTACTGTCAGCATTCGCAGGAATAGGAGCTAAACAATGTTTGTAAAACTGTACTCACTGTAAGTCACTTTGGATAAAAGTCTGCTGAATTACCTAATTGTAGTTGAACGTGTCAAAATAGTTCAGATCAGTTCATGGATCACCCCTGTGCTATACTGGAGAGTTTTTGGCAGCTGCAAAGCAACTTTATGTGGGATATAAAGAGCACTGTAGACTCACGGTGTTTCGGACAGAATCGGACGTGCAGCGATTTTAAACGAGGCTCCACCAACGAAGCCACGGTTAATGTGATTGAATCATAGTTGCCAGAAAGGGCTTGGCAACATTTTCAACTTCGACTGATATGCTTTTGGACCAGTAGTATTGGTTCAATCAAAGAAAATTGGCCGCTTCGACCACAGTACGGAACGCCATGACCAGCTCCCGGGGTTCCGTTCTTCTATGCTAACGCTGTAGCGGTTGATTCTCTCCACCAGGCACCGCTGTTTCCAACATTTTAACATATTTAAATATGTTTTACTGACAAACATGACCATAAAACACTTGCAGGATACTTACGCTACATTATAATAATTAGTTTGATATACAAATATGTACATTTTAGAGTAAGCATAGAGTAAAACTCTTTCTGTTTTCATTCTGTTGCTCCTGCATATTTATTTTCTATTACATGTTCTACTTTGTAAAGCATCTTTGGGTCTTCGAATAGTGCTATGTAATGCATCGTCATCACCGCCATCAAAAGGCATGTCTCCTCAGAGCTGAAAGGCCGACGGCATTTTTAAAAAAATAAAAAAGGGATTGAGGACTTCAAACTGTCCCTATCCTCAATCTCCCCAAAACCGCTCAAGTGCGACGGGCCGTCGGCCGGGCCGCGGGGCGAATCATCGGTCGGCGGCGGTTTCTTCCCCGGGGCCAAATTGACGCCGTAATTAGGAGATAGGCTGTTTCGCCTGTCTCGCTTATGCAAACGGGTACGAGGGCCCTCTCGCATTCACTGCTTATCTTCTCATTAAGCCGGCGGAGAAAATCCTGCACATTTTAATGGCCTCCTCCGTTATAATGCAGACGAGGTCTGCATCACAGAGAGAGAGAGAGAGAGAGAGTAAAGCCCCCCTGCACAGATTTATCACATACTTATAATGTGCTATTGATGTAGTATTAACGTCGGTGGCGTCTTCTAAGTTAGGAGCAGGTTTTTATTAGAATGATTCAAATGTATCGATCAAGGAGAACGTGGAATAACCCTCAGTGGTGCCTTGACTCGCATTCATGCAAACAGAAGATGCTCACCCGTGATTTGTCAGGGAGTCAGTGCCTTGCTCAAGGGGTATCCTAACATGCAGCATGTCATTAAAGAAAGGGCAGAGAGAACATTTTTTTTTCTCCTCCATTCCCTTCTCATAACCAGCTATTCAACCGGCACATGCGTTAATGGCATTTCTCCGGCCACAAAACCTTATTGTGTTTAACCTCTAGGCTTCTGCTGTAGATGATTGACTGAAGATGTATTAATGAACGATAGAGGAAAGTCTCAATGCGAACTTGACAATGCAATAATCCCATACCTGCACCTATAACTTAAACTGCCCTCCTGCTATCCTGTGTTAGCTGGGTGGAAGCGTCAACCTCCATGTTGAAACTACTGTATGTGTTGTAGCTGCGACAGGCTTACAGTACAAGAGCTCGATTCTATTAGCAGAAACAAAATCATCAAACTTAAAACGTCGTCGGTTGGGTCTTTTTCCGGCCACCGCTGGTTGTGACGGACGAACCCGGCATTTCGCCTTTATTGGCGAAGGTTTCATGCTCAAAGACCGCTTATAGGGTACCAAACGTACCCAGTACCCCTCCCACTCCCCACAAACGCTTTCCACACTCCTCCTGGGCTGAAGCAGCTCGTTGCCAATTGCCCCCCAGAGACCCGTATTGTCATTACGCTGGATTACAGCAGTTTTTCGCGAAAAACGCTGGGAAATATCAAAGGCTTGTTGTGCGTCTCCCGGGGAAACCCGAGGGTGCAGCCTGCCGGCTTGTTTGCTCCCACTTAACGCACTCCGCCTCCGCACACACAACACACACAGGATAGGGAAGGAGAAGAAGAAAAAAAGGATGTCAGGCTCACTGTTGTTGTTTAAAGTCTTAATCTTTGTTGAAGCACCCGCGGCAGCTTGTCTTAATGTGAATGGGTGGGTGCGCGCGGGCGGGCGCGCGCGTGTGTGTGTTTACAGTTCCTGTACCTGGTCCGCCTGTATGGATTAAGGAGTTTACTCTGCAGCCAATAACCTGAGGCCTTGACCTGCCCGGGCAGATGGGACACCAGAGTGGTCACTTTAATTAGCGGCTTACTAGCCAGCGGGAAGAGAAGTCGGTTGTCCTTACTTGAACCCTTGCCCTAGTTCGGTCTGGCCTGTTGGCTAGTAAGGGACATCTTTTGTGTTTACACAGAAGTAGTGCTGTCTTTTTCATGCGCAAGTACGTACAGTAGACTCTTAAAATTAGTAGACTCCATCATTATGGAGAAAGCTTGTCGATATTTGAACTCGATCGATACAAAAACGCCTCTGCCTTCAATGCCATAGGGCGCTCCCTCAGATGCAACCCACATTGGAAATGCATTGCCAATACCAACAACATGCATGGTTGTGTGGTGCGATCTGCACCACATTGTTTTCGTTCCCGTTTACAGAAACTGGGCTGTTTAGAATCGTCAGAAATGTTTTTTTACCACACGTACACAAAACGGGCAGCTAGCAGACCATGATGACAATTTCACCAAAAATGTATTAGCTTACGATCGCTGTCTCTACCTTTACAGGTAGGGTCTTTAACCTTGTGGCTGAAAGCAGCTTTAAAGAAACACCTTTGGGTAATTTAATTCACCATACCTCTCTCCATAAGCTATACCGTCATCTAACCGCCATCTGCACTTTTGTGCAAAGTACTGTTTCAAAACCTAAACAGTGAGCTGGGACAATTTGCTGTTCTTTGCGTGTGGTGATAATGCAATGAGGATTGTACCTTTAAAAAGGTTCTATCCTCAGGTGTTATTTATGAGTTATGTGCAGACCCCTTTCCTGTGTGCTCATATCTCCTATCAGATCACAAGGCGTGTGATTTGTCTTGCATTGGGGCCGCAGAAATCTCAGCCAATCAATGTATCCTCGGAGATAATTCCCGCAAATCACTTAAAATGGACATCCAATCTTTTAAATAGACCACCTGCACCTGTTTGACCTCCAGAGGCAATTGATTAGCATGTAGCTAATTAAGTTATGTCACGCTTTGAGTGATGACTTTGGAATTGAAATCTGTGGAAAAAATGAAACGCAGTCTAACACAAACGTGTTTCATGATTTCATGCACACGCGCACGCACGCACACACACACATTTTCTGTGTATGTGTCTTACAGTTGTACCTTTCATTTTGTGCATTTGAATGTGTATGAGTAAATACGAGGGTGTGTGCGTGTGTGTGTGCTTGTGTGTGTCTGTATTGCTGCCCCCTTGCTATGGGACTCTGCTTTCTTGGGTCTGTCCTCAGATCACAACGGCTGCATTCCACAGGCACGCCTGCACACACACACACACACACCAGCCAGCTGAGCTTCTATAGGCCAGTATGGGTCACATGCCCCCCACACACACACACACACACACACTTCTGACTCAAGTCAGTCTACTGTCATTAAACATTAAACTCCCAGGGATTAGCTTTGGGTGGGTGGGTGGGTGGGGGCTTCTCAGACCTACTCGGACGTCTACACCCCCCACCCCACCCCCCCTCCTTCCCCCACCATATGGGCCGGACGTCGCCTAGACGACCAGACGGGACGGATCTCAGACAGTAGCGGTTAAACCCTAGCCCTTACAGCAGGTGAGGAGGGAGAGAGTGGGCGAGAAGCCCCCAGTAAGTGAGGGAAGATAGACAGGAAGCCAGTCTCTCCCAAGTGGACTAGGAGAGAGAGAGAGAGAGAGAGTGAGAGAGAGAGAGAGAGAGAGAGAGAGAGAGAGAGGGAGAGAAAGCTCCGGTGAGGGATGTGAAGCGGCCTCCGTTGGCCTTTTGGACAGCATGACTTGTGGACATGCTGAGTCGTGGGGCCCCGTGTGGGCCACCATGGGCCCCAGGATAATGTCTGCTCTGAGGATAAGGGAGGCTGTTTGCAGGTAACGAACGAACCATCTGTTCCTCTGCTGTTGCTATGGCGTTTGGGGTGGAAATCAGCTTACCAGCAGAGTTTGTGTGTGCGTGTGTGTGTGTGTGTATGTGTGCGTTCATGTTTTGTGGACATTCTTCAGGTTTCAGTGGAATGCCACCGTTTAAATTTGTATAACCTTTTAAAAACTTTAAATATCTGGTTTCTGCTAGTTGAGTTTCTTTAAGTATCAGGGCTTTCTACTGCTGTTGCTTATGCACGCGCACACACACACACGCAAGCTGGAATGCTCGTGATGTTTCGATAGGTGTAGTCATTTCTTTTTCACACGTCTTGCTGTCTAAAATAAATAAAAAAGGTTTATAGTGCTGCAGATCATGTACGGTCTATATATAACAACATGTAGCTAAGTGGATATGTAAACGGATTACTAATTATGCTACTGTAAGCGCTGTGAATCTTCACACCTTAGCTGTGCAAGGCTACATAGATACATTTCGTCAGGGAGCTATTGCTATTGCTATTGCAGGCTAACTGTAAGCTAATACGCCTGTAAGCTCGAAGTCGGCAAGCGTTCTCGAGAACGACGTCTTTCAGATTTGATCTGCCGCCACCCGGTGGCTTCACTGTCAGTCGGCCATTGTCGCAGTGGCCTGCGTTAGAGCATGGTTTAGTGCAGACCCGCTTCCCACTTGACTGTGAATCATTGCCTCCTTGGTGAGCCTCTCCCTAGCAGGATATGGGAGACTTACGGCTGCACTAACTACAGCAGCACGCGGTCACACGATTTACAGTGTGCCGCTGTGCACTCTCTTCACATTGTGTTGAGTCTGTGTGTGTGTTTGAGTGTGTGTTTGGTGTGTGTGTGTGTGTGCATTTGTGTTTTGTTGTGTGTGTGCGTGTGTGTTTGAGTGTGCATGTGTGTTTGTTGTGTGTCTGAGTGTGCATTTGTGTTTGAGTGTGTTTGGTGTGTGTGTGTGTGTGTGTGTGTGTGTTTGAGTGTGCATGTATGATTGAGTGTGTGTGTGTGCGTGCGCGTGTCCGATGATGGCGATGAATGTGATATAAAGGCCCCGAGTCGCTCGGGCTGGAGAGTCTCCACGGCCCACGGAGCAGCGCTGCGGCGCTGGAGGGTTGCTTGGGTGAGGAGGGAGGAAGGGGGATGGGTATGGGGGAGGGTGCTAGCTCATATGCTACTCTCGTTAGCGCTCCTGGTCTAAGGGCCACATGCAGCTGGGGCCGGAGGATGGCCGCCCCTTCCCCCCTCACCTCCATCACCCCGCCCGCTTTACTAAGAGACCCGGGAACGAGGTGTTTCAGTATGGTGACATTCCGGGGGTGGGGGCACCCCTCCCACGCCACGTGGGAAAGCTCGGACTTGGCCGGATGAATTGTCCCCCCACCCTTCCCCCCGTTGGACGCTACACATCTGGGCTTGTTAACTGGGTGGGCGTAGGGTGAGGGGTGTGGGATGGGGGAGTGAAAGGGTGTTTGAAGTGACCTCCTTGTTCCAGTCCTGATGTGGACAAAGCCCGTTAAAATTGATAATATACGCGTCTGGACCGGCATTCCACAAAAAAAGGCATGAAGGCATGCTGAGAGAGGCCTGTCTGAAAGTAGCATCATCGCATCACCAAAATGTTACCTGTCTCACGGCTTGATGCCCGGAGCTGAACTACATGTATATACGATGTGCACTGTCCATATGGACGCTGTATAGATTTAGCTGTGGTTGACACACACATTAACATTGCTTCCGGCAATGTCTTTTTAGCATTGCTCATTCACTTTATGTAGGCGTGCCGCATGAGAATTATTAAGTCCAGATGTCTAATTTAATTGTGTGAAAGACAAACAAGACCTTTTATAGTTTTAATCAATTAATAAATAATTGCAAATGTGAAAAACGTTCTCAGTGGACGTCTTCCACTTTTGGATTCCTGTCCATTCTTAAACTTGCCCTCGGTCATGGGAAAAACCTTGCCTGGTTTATTTTCGTCTGTTGTTTGTATGTCGTTATAAGTGTATGTCGTAACGCTCTCTCAGTGTTGCATCTCACTTATCTCACTTCTGGGCTCTCTGCATGTGGAGCTCATGTGCTGTTGGTAAGGTAATTACACTTATCGCCTGACCGTGTGTGCACATTGCTAACTGCTTGGCAATGCCAGAGGTGCATGTGCTGCATGGGGAAGTCCAAAGCCATCTGGCTCCTTTTTAGATCCTTCCAAATGGACCGGGCTGGAGGTGGGGAGTTCTAATGTTTTCCATGGGATCTTCGTGAATCTGGTCATAAACCCACGTGTGACAGACAGGACATGCTGTACTGTCCAACTGCAGCAATGGTTGGGGGCAGTTAGGTTTCAAACACTTTTAAGCTTCCCCACAAAATATTATATGTATTTATTTTTAACAAAACATCCAAGCATTAAAATGTGTATAAAATTTCAAATGCAATAAAAAGAATCGAATGCAAACATGATACGAGATGAATCGGCGTTATCGCCATTCTATTTCCAATTCTTCGTGTCATCTGTTAACGTAGTTTAAGGGTGTCAATTACGGTTGTCTGTTTCTGTTCTCACCCATCTGCGCGTCACGTCTCAGTAGGTCAGAGGTCACTGCGAGGTGTCGGCGGTCATAAGGGTGTCCTCTTTGTAATGCGACCCCGTGTTGGCGGACGACAGTGAGCGCTCAGGACTTTTACGACTCTGAGACCGTCATTCAAGTTGCTAAACTGGCGCCTGCCGCTAATGCAGAGCAGGGGGAATATCCTTACCCCTCCTCTCCTCCTCTCCTCTCCTCCCCTCCATCCTTTGTCTGATTGGGATGAAAAAAAATGCTCAAAGAGGCCTTTAAACACGGATTAGCGTTAGCGCTAAGATAGGCAATCAGCCCATTGAGGTGAGGTGGCCATTGAAATGATGGGAAGTAGAGAATAGCACTTTTCGTTTTGGTAACAGTTACTGTAAGAGTAAACCGTTTCAGGTCCGGGAAAAAGGCAGGCCAAGTGAGTGGTCCCGATGGCGTCAATTCAGCCGCACTTGGTACTTGTTCTGCTTTTGGCAAGCCTTGGGATTCTCCAGTTGTTGGGTCAGATCTGATTGGGGGGGCTTGTTTGGACTTGTTTGGCCTCCTCACCAGAGTACGTGGTGGGGGAGTTTGACAGAAGATATCCTGCACTAACCGCTGGCATTTTCCAGAGAGGAGAATAAACCGACTTGTCCAACTAAGAATAGTCCATCTTGACAGTTGTTTAATTTTATGTGATTAACTAACAGATATAGGTAGAGTACATGTAGATACACAAATAATAACGACGGACAGACGGACGGGCAGGCGGACGGACGGACGGACGGATATATGGATATATGGATAGATAGATAGATACCCAAAGCCTCTTAATCTGTCTGAGCTAATTTAGCACACACACGTAGATAGATGCAGAAAGAAATATATACAGTATACTGTATAATATAGTATATGGGATAGATAGATAGATAGATAGTTAGGCAATAGATAGAGCTATGTACAAAACAGTAGGAAGATAGACACAGTATTGTATAGATACCAAATCCCAAATTAATTTATCTAGCTAATTTAGCCTTACACTTCTGCTATTCATCACATGCGCACACACACACACACACACACACACACACACATACATACATATATATATATATATATATATATACACAGCTCTCCTCCAGCCAGTAGACACCATATGTAGTTGGGTCACACAGGATTGGCCTACACGCCAGTGGCCGGCATCCATCCATTCTCCAACGCAAACCCGCCTGCAGATTGTTCTAACAGGCTAGCACTTTCCCATGTGTCCCATGCTAACACCCCCCTCACACACACACACACCACCATGAATAGGTTCCCTGCTGAGAGACAGCAGGGAACAGGATAGTGTGATTGTGAATCACAAATTACTGGGATGAAAAGCTACAAATTCCCTTGACTTGGTCAATGTGTGTGTCTGTGTGTTGTGTGTGTGTGTGTGTGTGTGTGTGTGTGTGTGTGTGTGTGTGTGTGTGTGTGTGTGTGTGTGGACAAGCCCTATGAATGGGGATACTAGCTATAGAGACCCAAAAACATTTTTAAACCGGCTGTTAACTATTTTTGCTGTAACATTTTTAAAACATTGTAGTCTATGGGAATTGACTGCCTTTTGCAGCCAGCCTCAAGTGGCCATTCGATGAACTGCATGTTTGGGCAAGTTTAGCCCAGGGAGCCACACTTGTAGCTCGTGGTGTCTCCTGTTGTCTGGGTTGCTGCTGGTTAGCCAGAGCAGAGGACTCTCCGTTGGCATGGGGATAACTCTTTCTGGCATTGTTACCGCTGGAGCAACGCCGCCGCTAAATACTGTATGGGGGGAGAATTAAGGGAAAATACAAATTTTCATTGCTTATACTTAAAGTAGAGGGGCTTAAATCTCATGTCATTACAATTAAACTTAAAACGTTAAAAATAGTTTTGAGTGCATTGGAATGCATGTCTGGAATACCTGACGTTTTGTGGAGCACAGACTGACTGCGAGAGGATAACCGAGCACTGGACTTTGCATTCCCCAATACGCCTTGCTGTCAGCAGCTCCCGGTGGTCTGTGATTGGTCCACGCATTACAGGGAGAAAGCATGGGCAGGCCTAGGGCCTCAAATTGATTAGTGTCCTAATTGTACTTCCTGGACTGAGCTATTTGTTAGAGTTTTAGCTGTGAAGGCACCAGGGTCAAGGAGAACCACACACACACACACATTCAGCCTTTCTATACTTTGTATGGTCATTGGCAAGCACTTAAAGATTAATCACATCTTGCTGTATGGTTTTATGCAGAGAAATGGGTGGGGCGGACTAAGGAATGCCTAGTTTGTCGACTTAGAGTAGAGTTCCATCTATCAGAAAGTATTTAGGGCTCTCTCGTGCATGTAAAAAGGGTTTAGTTGGTGGAACTTATCATCAAGACAAATTGCAGCCGCATAATGTATTTCCGGGGCCTGTTTTTGCTTGTGACCAGCATGTTCACTTAAGCATTTCTGCACTTTTCTTAAATGTATCCACCCTCCCAACTCCTAATTTGAAATGAGTTATTACGTTATTTATTAGGATGGGAAAACTATTCTTTAAAGCATTATGCGGCATTTGTCAGTTAGCATAAGCATTGCACCGACCACATGTGATCATTAGGAGGTAATTGCCCAAAACATTTTGTAATTGCATTGTCGCACACCATTTTAGGGCTCAACCATAACCAACCAAAACAAAGATGAAAAGGAAAGTGCATTATCTCGTACAGTAAATTGTAACAAGGTTACTTTCAAATGGTTTCAAGAATTATATTGTACAGCTTTAGTGATGTTTACGCTGCCTTGGTGAGCTGCTAATTTGTCGGAGGACGTTTTAACGGCTATATGGTCCTTCTAGATGGCATGTGTAGAAGGAGGTGGTATGGGGGGAATCGGGGCAGTTTTAGAGGCAAAGTGTGTAAAATATGCTTTGTGTCAATGACCTTTAGTTCCAGCTTTACGCTGATCAGGGGCGGACAAAATCATATTCATGCCACCCTAGACAGCTGCCTAATGGGGGGGCCGGCCGGCCACACCCACCCCCGCCCCCAGACGGTCTGGACCTCAAAGTGTTTTTTCCAAAGGAGACTTTGACCACTTAGCGTCAGGAGAGGTCGCTATGGGATGTCAGCCTCCATATTAATATTCTGTCTGGAAGTCATGCCGGCGTGGCTGCGATGCGTTGCATGGACCAATGTGAGACTTCGCTTCAAAGTAGGTTTTAATGTTCTGTGGCCCTTTTAGCGCACGTGTCTCTCCTCTACCGTCTCCATCGGCGACCTGCGACCGCTTGCGTCCCCACCCCCCCACCCCCCCGGGAAACGACCGGAGATATTTCACCTCGAGCCCCGCCAGCCTCTGCAGTCATGGTCCGTGAACACAGAGTGTTAAAAGCGCTGAGTGAAGACATACTGATTTATTATGAGCTCACACCTCATTATAACAACAACATGCAGACAGCCCTTGTCTTTTGTGGATACTTTCTCTAGGAGGTGAAGGTGGAATTTATAGCAGCGACTCCACAACAGCGTGTGCATACACACCCATGTATGTTAATATGGTCACCTGCATAGCTGCCCTCGGTCCATATTCATCAACTGATCCCACCTGTCGATTAGTCCTTGACCCAGTGGCATCCCTAGACGTCTGCTTTCCCGGTGTTCCGTGGGCTGTGCTGATTAACGGTCATGATGACAGTCAGCTATCGCAAGCTAAATGTACGCTAATACACTTTTTGTTTTGTAAAATTCACCAAATATCTCCTCGCATTTCGCTAGCTTGCCGTTCTCT
>JAOEGT010060153.1:0-17782 GCA_025447795.1 Speoplatyrhinus poulsoni
ATCTCCACTCACTCTTTCCCGCCCCCCCATTTAATCATCCACAGGTGGCACTAATTACCTCTTATCCCTCCCCCAAAGGACCCAGGTTCATTACATTATTATTCACTGAAATTAAATCCACGTAGGCTACACACGCACGGCACAACTTGACAAGGTGACGTCAGCGTGACTGGACCACAACAAAACCAAATAAACTGAATGCGAGCAGCGTCGGAGCTGCAGCGGGGCTCGGGCGTGTTTTCATGGCGAGCCAGATAGGACGACCCGGCACCGAGGATACTGTTGTCGTCGGGACGTGGCCGGGAGGAGGTGATGCCGGTACCGCGGTAGGTGCGGGCCGGGACCGAAATGTACCAGGGGACACAGCGGCGGATCAGGGCAGTAGTTGGTGTCGCATCTCCCGTCTGGTTGACTGGAGGAGACCGCTTAGGACGTCGGCGCTGCTTGCTGCCGCCACTACTCTGCTGTGGTGAGCATGACGCAGTGTTATTTCACTACCAGTGTTATAGAATAAGATAACGCTTGACTAAAAGTCTAAAAAAAACAAAATAGACAACGCACATTGCACATGCATAAGCAGCATAAAGATATATTATAAACGATATATATTATATTATAAACGGTAGCCATAATCCATAGACCTATATATAGGCTACATGATAGGCTTTATACAGTTTATTAAAATTACTGTAGCCTATGCTAACCTGTCTATAATTACCCCATGGTGAAACATTTTAGATTATTTGGGTTATGATGTAATGAGCTAACAAATGAGAAAATATTGATTTGCCTCAATGCATATATATTCCCCCATGCAGTCACATTTATCAGGTTTGGTCACAAATACCGTTTTTAACAAAACCTTAAGAAACAATATATATTGTCTGAATCTTTCAGTTGGTCAATGATCAATACAAATACTTCTTCCTTTATTAATAATGATTGACAATGGAACATTCATTCTCATTATTTTTAACGATTCACCTTTATTTCACTATCGCTGAAGATATTATCCTATGATGGATATTGAAACTAAGGCCTTCAGCTTGCAGCCCTATCCATCAACCTATCCTATCCTGACTTAACTTAATTTACAGTTAGATTAAAAAAATATTATGAAATAGTTGTCATTGTTCCATTATACGTGTGTGTGTGCATGTGTGTGTGCGTGTGTGTGTGTGTGCATGCGTGTGTGTGTGTGTGCATGCGTGTGTGCGTGTGTAACCACATGGCAGAAGAAACTGCAACCCTTAGCTGATGGTGGGTGTTGTCATATAGGAAAATGTGGTGATGTAATTTGCTTGTCTCTGGCAGGTTGGTGGCCTTCAGCTCCTGTCGGACCTACTGTCTCCTGGCCATCTCTCTGGCAGGGATGGTTGTCATGGTGATGCTCAGGGACATGGCTCGGTCAAGAGCTCGAGGTAAAATTGATTCTGCCATGCTATATACAGTAGATGTTAGACACATATTAAACACTACTGCATCTGTGGCTGCTGGCATGTAAACATCCAAAATAGCACAGCATCTGCTCATCATTTATGTTGTGTAACATGGTAACTATTTTTTAGCAATGGAAACACTTAACACACAGTATGTGGATATGTTACGAGATATAAATAACATCATCAGAGTTGTGTCCATGTAAACATCAAGTTTACATAATGGACATTTTCTGTTTGAAGTTCACGTATTGTAAATTATTTACAGTTAATGTTTCTCCACTTGCCGATGTTTGGCAAAAAATATGTGTTTTGTGACGTTATTGTTTCATTGTTCATTAATTGTTTCATTCATTTTATTTAGCATAACATAATAAATTACTGCTAATTGTATGCCTTGTATTCTGAAACCATCCCAGTTCCTTTCCATTATAGTGTTGTTGTGACTTGAGGGTTTAGTATTTAGGAAGGGGAGGGTAGGGGCTACCTATTGGGTTTTGGCAACTCACAACACTATCCAATGGACCAAGGTACACAGTCTTTAATGAAATAAACACATTTCACTGTGAGAAAGAGAAAAGTGTGGATTGTGTTTTTTGTGTGCTCTAAACCAGTTTGCTTGTTTAATGACAAACAACAGTGTTTAATGCAAAGCACGGCAAGGCACAACATCCCCAATGTGGTATGCTTCATATCATTATTCTAGCCAAGTCCATTTTCCCTGCTTGCTGGCTGCTGTGTCTGAGGCCAGTGGAGACTCATTAGCTCTGACATTATAGGTATTCACTATTCAGGGGTTGGTTTCACCATGCTGGTGTGCAGCATGTGACTTACTGTAATTTATACCTTAAATACATTATGTTACTTGTGAGGGATCGTTTATATCCTAAAAACACATTTCTGCGTTTATAAATGTAATCTTTTCTGTAACTATGAATGTGATGTACTAGTAATTTATCTAATCTACTTAAATGCAATAATTTAAGTATGTATAATATGTAGTAATGTTATGTATAGTATGTAGTAATAGTAGTACATGTGAAAATACACTATTCACCTTGAGTAATGTATATTATTTTTTCAACAGGAGCTCAACTGTGGCACAGCATGACTTCTAGGTAGGTTGTGTGTTGTGTGTTGTGTGTGTGCATGCACGAGAGAGATAGGAAGAGATCACTGTTGAAGACATAGCCACACATTACCACAAGAGCTGATCACAGTACGTATTGTTAAAAGCATTATCATCCAACAACTACATTACACATGTAACATGTATGTAGTTTGACATTCTGTATGCCTGTCTTACATAAAGCATGCATGCTGTGGTTCGGTGTCCCTGTCTCAACACTGGCTATTCTTACAGTTAAAGGTGAAAAGGTTTGTCTGTGAGCTGTTTCTCATACAGTATTTTAACTGTGACTGGATGATGTCCAGCCCTATGTGATGACAAAACTGTGTAGAGCTGTGTTGTGTAATTACATTTACTAATCTGTGGTGCTGAAGATCTGCTGTTTTGAAAGGTTACATGTTTCAAACACATGAAGACAAATCTGAACAATCAATTGTACGTTCTAAATCTATGGAGGAGTTGTTGTGAATGTTTGCATGCTAGGAAGAATGCTGTAAACCATGGAACCCAAATAACCTTTCTTTCAAGAACAGTCTATTCTGTGTACCATTGTGGAGTTAGTGTATAGTTCACTCTCTGTAGTACGAATAATGATGATTAACATTATTTGTGCCGTATCATATTCTATTGTTAGCATGAACATTATCCATACAAAAAGTGGCAAATTGTAATAGATCATTGTCCTTCTAACAAATTGCACATAAATAAACATGTTCTTTCATAATCTGTTGATGGGTTTAGCTGAGCCAACCAAACTTAAACCTCCATCATAAAGCATAACTTTTAGACCGCCCCACTTGTAGAACCACAGACATAGAAGACTATAACTGACATGGTGTTAACTCTTGGCACTGAGCCAGGTGGAGTTAGCTGAAGGTGAGAATGACTCAAAGGTCTTCTGTCACTGACAGTACAGACAATGCAGGTCAGAGCTGGCTGAGAAGGAGACTTTACTGGTCAGCTTGAGACCAGAAGAGACTTTACTTGGACTCTGTGAGTTGACATTTGAAATAAAATCCTGAGTAAATGGAGATTAATATTAATGGCTATTATTTGCACATGCATTCATATAAATTGTAGATGAATATGTTGGATGCAATATATCTGTCTTATATGTCTGTCTGTCTGTCTGAATAAATAATAACTTAACTAAATAAATAACTTGTGTTTTCTGTTTACACACTGCCTCAGTCTCTCTCTGGTAGAGAGAGATTGGCTTGTTGGCATCTGCTGTTGTCTGTCAGAGGTGGCTTGTAGCTAATTGTCAGGCAGGCTCTTCTGAGTCTGGCAAGGGCTTGTGGGAGATTAACTGACCCAGAATGCACACTGACAGCTGTGGAGGAGACTGGGAAATGGACCAGGGTGTCAGAGAAGTCTCTTGAAAGCATGACTCTGCATTAGTTTGAGACGCAGACATGTTTCTGATGACTTCTTTGTTGTGAAAAGAATGTGAGCTGCCCAAACTGAAATGTTATGTTATGGATGTGTATAATAGTGTGTCTCTGATATCACAAATATTTGAAGTCATGTTTTGAAATTATGTTGATTATCTGTCACACAGTCCAGATGCTTATCCATGGTGTCAATATACAGTAGTAGTGTAGTCTGTATTTTCTGTTGTAAGCTATGGCTAAGGCTTTGATGACAATATTTGAAAGTGCACAAGGCTGCACTTTCTGTATGGAATATATCAATTTCAACAGTACAACGTTACAGTACACATTACTGTATGTGGGAGGTTGATTGCAAGCTTTTACAGCATTCACACATTTACTGTTTGTACTGTACATTGTTGTCATTGCGATACAGAAAAGAAAAAGACTACTGTTTTACAACACTATATAGAAAATATTGTTTTACAGTTGAGTACTACATAGCATTATCTTAGACAAAAAATAATACAGATGTAGAAATGTAAACATAGGAAACACATTTACAAAAATGTCATGATGACAATTAATAAATAATGTAGGACCCAAGTAAAGCATTTAGCAAATTATTGCAATTTGTTCAAAATAATGAGAAATTGCTTTCATGATGTGCATAAGTGACTAAATTATATGATTGAATAAGTAGTTTTGAGATTATCAATTATGATTTCAGAAATATACTAATGCGACTGAAAGAAACTATATCATTTTATGTTGTTTTTTTATATCGATCGACCCATCACACATAATATAATAATATACTGTACATGTTTTTGCTTTGCATTTCTCATGAGAATGTGGGTGTATTTTCCATAAATGAGCTGGATTGCAGTAATCGATCTGCAGACAGCCACCTAAGGACTGCATCTTAACTTACTGCATGTGTTTAATTCAAATGTGAGCAGCAGGAGGTCCTCCTTGGCTTTCCTCTTTATCTTGCTAGCCACACCCCAGTGAGGTCACCACAGGTATTTGGCTCTTATTGGCAACCACCCACCCACCCACCCTTGCACAGGCTGACTAGGAATGAGCTGTGTGTGTGTGTGTCTGTGTGTGTGTGACAGCCATGATGACATAGCATATCTACTCCACTTTCAGAATGGACAGATTCCAAACAGGAACCTCCAACCATGTTGTTTGTATTTAAAATATGATTGATAACCGTTGTTATTATGGTGGCATCTCAGAGTAATGTGCTGTTCCACCTTAATCCAGTTCTAGTCCAGTGTATCTATACAGCCTTACCAGTTCTGTTCTAGCCCAGTTTATCTATACAGCCTTACCAGTTCTGTTCTAGCCCAGTGTATACAGCCTTACCAGTTCTGTTCTAGCCCAGTGTATCTATACAGCCTTTCCAGTTCTGTTATAGTCCAGTGTATCTATACAGTCTTACCAGTTCTGTTCTAGCCCAGTGTATCTATACAGCCTTACCAGTTCTGTTCTAGCCCAGTGTATACAGCCTTACCAGCTCTGTTCTAGCCCAGTGTATCTATACAGCCTTACCAGTTCTGTTCTAGCCCAGTGTATACAGCCTTACCAGCTCTGTTCTAGCCCAGTGTATCTATACAGCCTTTCCAGTTCTGTTCTAGCCCAGTGTATCTATACAGCCTTACCAGTTCTGTTCTAGCCCAGTGTATACAGCCTTACCAGTTCTGTTCTAGCCCAGTGTATCTATACAGACTAATCTATCTAGTTAGACTAGTTTATCAGCGGACAATACAGATTAGACAGATGAAAGAAAGGGCCATATTACAGTAATCTACCTAGGAGGAGGATGCACAGTTTATTGTAGTAATTTCATATAAATCTGAGTATATTAGTGGAGACAATGTGATTTTAAAGGCATTTTAATGTAATGTTTGCCGTTCTGTTAACTGTGATGTAACTGGGTTCCAAGATGTACAGAGAACACACATTTGCGCAACTTCTGAGAAAGTGTGTGTGTTGTCCATCTGATACAGTGTCGACACACTGCAGGACGGTGCGCTGCCTTAATCCTTCCCCCCAGAAACACATCCACTCCTAGAGAAATGAGAGGCCTCACACACCTTTTTACCTCCTTATCCTCACTCACACTAACACTCACACTAACACTAACACTAACTCTCTCTCTCCCTTAATTTTCTCTCTCTCTCTCTCTCTCTCTCTCTCCCACACAGACACACACACACTCACACTAACACACACATGCACACACAGAGATAAATATCCGTGTGCAAAGACAGCATTGTGCAAATTGTTGACAAAATGTCATGCAGCCATTGAAATGGCGTGTCACGCACACAGAGTAGGAGGTGTGTCTGTCTCTGTGTTTGCGTGTTTGGGAATGGGATAGGTCTGTTGTCTCCGTCACCCCCACCCCAACACCACTCAGGGCCGTCCCGCTGGTGACTGGTAAGAATGTTGTGTGACCGGTCTATTTTTAGAGCGGCCTGCTTGAAATAGCGACGCCAGGCTTCATTGAAGGCAAACGCACGCTACACTTCAAGCTGACTGGCACGTAAACCTGCAGCTCTCACTAGTATTACCCAGAGACAGACAGAGCTCATCACCTCAGCTTCCTCCTCCTTGCTCCCTCCGGCAGCCTGCATCGCTAGGGCCCAGACAGTCACACAGAGACAACATCTGGAGATGTGTCCAGAAGATACTGCAGCCAGGATGAGGTAGGCAGCATCTGGAAACGCTCCACGGACAGTCTATTCTGAATAATGTGTCAGTCAGGAGCCCAAAGAATAGTGTGCGTGTGTGTGTGCGTTTGTGTGTGTGTGTGCGTGTGTGTGTGTGTGTGTATGTTATTGTGAATATTGATGGGCAATCATCATTTTGACAGATTACAAAATGGGGATATAATATTAATAGAGACTTGTTGGTTTTGAAAGCCGCACTGAGGAAAAAGGATGGTTTATTGCTGTTTTGCATTTGTTTTGGTCTTATCTTATTGCCGGAGAGTGGGTGGGCTGTGCCCAGCCTTTATCAAAATGTAACAGTAGGACTGGCAAACATTGTGTAAAAGCTGCGTGGTATCCACTAGCCAGCCAACATGAATTCAAAACCCCAAATTTGCGTAAATATCGTTTGAAGCGTATTGCTCAGCCTCTGCCTGATGATGGGTTATATTGGATTATGTCTTATAAAGGCATTTGGCTTCAGCTAGTTCCACCAGAACTCTTTGATTTCTTGTCATCTAGGATGTCTGACTATAAAGTCCTCTGTATACAACATATTTCAGAATTCTCTCTCCAAATATGTCTGTCTCCCACACACACATACAGGTTGCAATTAAGCAATATCACACCAGAGGGAGTGAGATAGACTGAACATCATAACTGCTGTGATTCGGTCATAGGATGATAATTGCAGCCGTTATATCACATCCAAGTTATATTGATGTACGCCAACACACACAAACACACAAAACATGCATGCTGTCTCTTACGTACAGCACGCACACACACACACACACACATACACACACAACACATGACATGTATCTACATCTCCACCTTCAACAGCCACTAACAGGCGAGTTGTTTTGTCCCATTCCTAACCTCGTCAGTCTGAATCTATTTTTAAAGAGCTGTCTGTCAGGGAGGCTACTTAGAGGGCTCCTGGTGTTGGTTCAGAGATTACTGGACGGATAACAGTCTGATCTGGCTAACAGCTGCAAGCTGGGCCTGGAACCAGCCTTCTCCCAAGCTTCTGTTGTGGGGAGGATGTTACATAGTTATATGGGAGGAACGGATGAGGTCACTTAGCTGGGGTCAGGTCTTGTTGGCTAGATAATATTGGGTAGATACATTGGCTATGGGTAAATACACATTGACAGACAGACAGAGTGTCTATATAGCGAGGTGGTTTTGACATGATCTATAGAGCAGTGGTTCCTAAAGTGTAGGACCCCCACCATAGGACGGTGAGATGAATATTTTCCAAATATGTCCAATATGTATATAGATTTTTTAGCATTTTAAACAACTGTGTTCTTTACATGTTAGTGAATTATACACTGTATGAACATACCCTTAATAAATTTATAGCATTTGTTTCTGCCAATCAGCAGGAACAATTTGTTTGTGTAGACTGCTACACAAAATAAATAAATATGCTGCTGATTCTGAACCTCAGGTGAACTCACATTATTTTGAAATAAGAAAGATTTTGATAAAACGGCATGTGTGTAAAATTAATCAATTTGGGATAGTTTATTATTGTCCTAGAGCAATTGTATTGCAGCCAGGTTGACTTAAAAACCAAATATAAAGGACAACATCAACAACACCATTAAAACAATATAAATATATTATATACATTTGTACGAAGTACAAATGTGCAAGAGTGCAATGTACTGTATAAGGTTAGCTCATGTGGTTTGGGGTAGCACCTTTAAACTGGGACTAGGGTAACAGGCTGTACAAATCAGCTATGTGTACTATTTTAATGTATTATAAACTGGACCAGGGCAGTATTCTCATTGCTGGGTAGCTGTTTCACTTTGTTACCCAAGACCCTTCAAACTATTTCCCAAAAGAGGTGTGTCGTCCTCAGAATGGAGAGACGTCTCCGCGATGTTTCCCTGGAAACGACCACGTGCGCTGGAACGCGAGAGGACAAGGGGCTGACATTTTGTCACAGGCGTGTGACGGAGGTTATGTGAGACGCAGCAAGCTGTGTGCGTGCGTGCGTGCGCATGTGTGTGCGTGTGTGTGTGTGGTGAGGGAAGGCATGAGGTCAAGAAGACAGAGCTGGTGGAGGACGCTAGCAGTCTAGCTAGCTAGCTTGTGTGATTTAAATGAATGACAAAATATGAAACATTGTTTGAAATGCTGATTTGTTATTGCAGTTTCACTTTGTAATTTCATCTTAAAGATCCAATAAGTAGTGTTTTTGGTATGTATAGCATAACATTGACACTGGTGTAGATGGAGCTGTGCGAAACTAATTTCATCAGTAACCAGGGAAATCTCTGGCAGGAAAACACATGCCGTGGTATAAAGTAACTAATGTATTACAAAATGACATTTGAATTTGAAATGATCTTTAATAAATATTTTAGTCTAAAACACAGTTTAGTGGACTTGTAAATACTAGCACTAATGTTTTCTCCACAGAGAACAACATTCTGCCCATTAGATGTAGGATTAATGTGCATTTAGATTAGATCAGTGTGTGTGTGTGTGTGTGTGTGTTTGTGTGTGAGTGTGAGTGTTGGTGACCTGGAAAAAGGCTTCAAGCCTCAGGACTGTTAGCGCTGTCCACAGGCCAAGACGTGCTGCTTTGAAAACCAAAACCTTCCCTCCAGCGCTGCCAGCCATCGGGACCAATACAAAACAATTAACACAGTGGCACATTAAATAGAGAGCCAAAGTCACTTCTGCATTATGGGACCTTAGTTTGGAAAAAAATATGTATGGTACCGGTAGCCAACGGCGAGAATAAAAATGTTTTTAGATCCCATTTGCTTCGTGAGACGAAGCACACATATGATGTTACTTCAGTTCTCTATAGAGGTTCTTTCTGAAATGCATGCTGGGCACTGTAGTTTTTTGTTTTTGGAAGATCTCTAAAGGGCACATTTGCCTTTTTGAAATGTTACTAGTACTACAAGTTAAAAATGGCCAGTGACGTGGCTTTTGTCTGTCATGGACATTAGATAGAACATCTGTTAGACATTTAAAATAAATAAAACTTGTGACCGGTCAAGTTATGCAGAGCGATGCAGTTGTCGGTCATGTTCATGTCAATGACAGGTGGAGTGTGTGTGTGTGTGTGTGTGTGTGTGTGTGTGTGTGTGTGTGTGTGTGTGTGTGGTGGGGGGGGGGGGGAGTTCATAAAGGTCATAAAGTCTGATCTACTCATCTGTCATCTTCAGGTGAAAGATGGAAAGAGAGAGTTCAATCAGCTATGCTAAAAGTACATTGGTAAAGACATAGTTGTGTTTTCCTAACCTATTTGAGATGTATCTGCGTTGCAAGAAAGTTGTCTATGGGTGCTTTACAGGGCCAGTGTGGACTACTGAGATCACATGGTCAAATGTCTTGGGTGACCCCTTAAGGAGTTCAAGATTTTGATGATGTCATTAGTCAGTGGTGTTTAAGCAGTGTCGAGGGCAACCCTTTTCTCTTTGCTTCATGTACACTGCAAACGCACAAATAATCTGAGGAGGTCGTTCATGGATGCTGGACTAAAGTTTAAATATAAATCTGGATAAACTATTTTGAATGTTTATAAAACAGAAAACATTCAAATGTAAAGGTTTAAAAGGTCAAGTAAGCGATTGTAAGATAATGCACTTTTTGTCATATTCACCAAATATTTCCTCATAGTGGGCTGCCTTACAATTCTCTGCGTGCTGAAAAATAATCACTTATTCCCTTGCTCCGTAAATAGGAATTAGAGATGCACCGATCGATCGGCCGATGACCGAAATCCGTCGTTTTTACCCTGACCACCATGACCGGCAATTGACTGATCCCAAGCCACGCCCCTTTCACCTGTCCAACCTAGTTACTGTAACTTGGGCAAAACAGCATAGCAAGCCATAACAGGAATACAGATAGTTGAAGGAGTTTCAGTCAGATTTATAAAATGCTGTTATTGGAGGACAGGCAAAAAGGGGCTGGTCTTGGGATCGGTCAATTGGCCAATCTATCTAAATATAGCCGGTAACGTTACTGATCAAATAGGCCATTAACACAGATGTGGCGCCAGCATGCATGCACCGCAAAGATTCCTCCCTTCATCTAGACAGAGCTAGCTGTCATGGTAGCTTATCTACACATGACACGTCTGTGCGGTATGGAAATTCAGTGTTCAAGAAAGACCTTAGGTAGGCTACTCTGTAAAATTGGTTCTCTATTACACAAGACAGGTACACCTTGAGCGGCAATATCTTTTTGAATAAAACACAGAGTGCAAATCTATATGTTAAACAGACAGTGCCTCGTAAAAGTCGGTGGTGTCAACCAATCACAGGGCTGTTAGGGTTAAGAGTCTTGCCAGCAGGCAATGGGGTTTGAACCAGCGACTTTTTGATGACCTGTCCATTAAGTTATTTCCATATATAATAATATGCTTTTTGCTAGTATCTGCTGTGGTTCATTGAGGCCTGTGTTCTGTGTTCTTCAGATGGGAGAAGATAGACTCTGGCCAGGATAGTCAGGCCAGACCGCTGCTCAGTGACACCTTTAAGCTTTTCCTCCAAGAGACATCGTCCTTCAAACAGCAGAACCCTGGCAAGGTGAGCTGCTGCCACTCTCCTCTCTCTAACCTTTGGCATTTCACCAGCAATACATTTATTCATGTCCATGGTTCTGGGCAGGGTTTCTGCCCCCTTTTTACAGTGATGGTGGCCATCTTGATAATGATACTGTAATATAGCAACGTCCCAAAAGTAGCATATACAGTAATCAGTAGCCAATCAAGTAGCTCACACACCTTCTGCTGGAATAGGTGAGCAATGCCATTTGTTAGCGTGAAAGTTTAAAAAGAAAATGAATTATGTTCAGATATAATTTGCCTTTTTTAGTGTGTATTAACCATAGAACTACAGTATATAAATAACATATTAACTAGTAATGCGTTTTCTCTTTTTGTTTAGTTTTGTTTGCTGGTCTGCAGTCTATGTACTTTCTTTGCTGTGTTAGGACGCTACATTCCAGGGATTGTTATCTCATATATTCTAGGTGAGTCAATTGAGTTACTATGTGTATGTGTAAATGTATTCAATACTGTTAATTACTTGAGTAACATGCTATATCACACATTTACATTACCTCTGTTAGTGGTACTATGAGTGCAATGTATATTGTTTCTTACTAAATGAACATAAACATATGTAAAAGCAATAAGATAATTCAGGTCTTTCGTCTTCTTAAGTGCTGGGCATATTCTTGTGGCCTCTGATCTCCTCTCATGAGTTCAGCTTGTGGCTGAAGCCAGTTCTGCAGAAACTGGACTTCGGCTTCGGGGATTTCCTTCGGAAAATCAAAGAGAATCATGGTAATTTCTCATAAATGTAAACATTTTCAGAGTTAACATATGATGTTACATAAATACCTCTTTAAAGCATAAACATTTTTACTTATTGGCATTTGGTTATTGAAATCAGTCAAATGTTTTGACAGGAAATGTACTGTACATGTAAATCTCGTATTTTTTCAAATCTCTCATGACACACTGCATATTATAAACTAGTTTAGCTAACATATCCCCACCCATCCCCACATACATTCTGTTAGATTTGATGTGGGACTCAAACTAATTTTTATGATTGTGTGTTTCCTCTCTTCATGTCAGAGAAGAGACTTCTTCAGTCACAGGCAAAGAAGGAGAGCATTGAGGAAGACCTCTCCTCTCTGTTTCCCAAGGTTAGCTCTTGCTCTAATTCCCTCTTAATCAAATTAATCTGTTGACAGTTAGTTCACATGATACAAAAATTGCGTCAATGTTCCTGACAAACATAAAGAGTTTACATTCCTTTTGTTCAGTCCACCTCTTGTCTCAAGACTTATGACTATCACACTGAAATGTATATCTGTAGAATGTAAACAAACACTAAAATTAGATAGTTTGAAAAGCACCATATTCAAATTGAGGCAAACTGTGAACACTTTTTAAATAAATCTTAAAACACACCTATTTACTTTAGCATTATCTTATTCTATATTTGTTTTATTATCTATGTACTGTATGTACTGAATGTATGTATGTATGTTTATTTATTTTCATATTATCGTTTATATCACCACTATGCTGTTGTACCTGCATTGTATTGTTTTGTTTTCACAAGTAACAGTTTTAATGCACTGTTAAGCAGCTTGTATTGCAAATGTGTATGAAATGCGCTGTATAAATAAAGTTTGATTTGATATGATGTACAGGTCAAACATGCGTCACTGTGCTTTATCTGATTGGCTGAGTTTAGTACAAGGTAATTTCTTTGTCATGTTTATGGCAAGTGAAATTACTGATGATATATTTTAAGCATATTACTTAAAGAACATTTCTAACCACATAGTTATCATATAACCATATATAGAGTTCAATAAATGTGATTTAGTGATTTTTCACTATGTAAACCATGTCTAATAAAGGTGCTTTATCTGATTGGCTGAGTTTAGTACAAGGTAATTTCTTTGTCATGTTTATGGCAAGTGAAATGACTGATGATATATTTTAAGCATATTACTTAAAGAACATTTCTAACCACATAGTTATCATATAACCATATATAGAGTTCAATACATGTGATTTAGTGTTTTTTCACTATGTAAACCATGTCTAATAAAAGCCCTGGTCTGCAACACAACAACTTGTTTTTCTTTGGTTTCCTGCCACAGGTGGACTCCACAGTGTGTAAGGAGATGTCTGTGTCAGACACAGAGGTGTCTGATGTGACGTGGACTGACAACGGCACCTTCAACCTGTCAGAAGGACACACACCTCAGACAGAGAACTCAGAGGGTAGGCGTGAGCCAGACGTTGGCCATCTACCTGCAGAGCTCTTGAGCAATAAAGCACTGTGTAGAGAAAGGCTATTCCTACTGTAGTGATTGAGTGTATAACAACACAGATAGCCAGCAGTGTTTAATACTAATAGCTGATTGATTTCAGGCGTTACCATCTGCTCTCTCTGCCCAAGCAGACCTGGACAGAGAAGAAGCCTTCACAGGTGGCCTCCCAGAGTTCCCCTCGCTGGACGATGGCACTGGGACCAACGGTGACGACGACGACGACCTCAGCATCGGCCTCCCCGCCCCTCCCCCTCCCGTCCAGCCCCACACCGACCACGCCCTGGAGCTGGTGCACCAGATGGCAGGGGAAGTCATCGCTGCCGCGGTTACAGCTGCCATCCAGGAGAGGATTGAGGCGGCGGTGCGCGGGTCGGCGGGGGCCGGAGACCCTGGGCCCCTGGAGCTGGGGGAGGACTCTGACAGTGATGTGGAGGACTTTGAGCTGCTAGACCAGTCCGAGCTGGAGCATTTGGAAGGCGAGCTGGGTCTGGTTGACATGAAGCCCCAGGACGGAGCGAAGGACCAGGACAAACCCCCGGCCACTGCCGCCCCTGAGGCCTCCTCCGCTGGGTTCTTCTCCAAGCTCCTGGGCCGTCACTGAAAAGGGAGGACGGAGAAGTTGACCGAGTTGTTTCCATTATTGTTTGTCCCACAGTGCTATACAGCCATGGAAACTGTGCCTGCTTGTAGGTGGACATGTTGTCAAAATGTGTCATCTATGGCAGGTAGGTTATGTTGGCTGCCTTCTGCATATATCTTTTATTTGGTTTTGTTCAGTGGATTAATAACTGTTTAACTTTGGACAATGAAGGGCAACTGTAGCGAACCTAAATAAATATCTAGAACATAGCAAATATCACGGAAACATGCCTTTTGGTTGTGTTATGTTTGTTACATTCATGACTGCTTGGGTTTTGCGTTAGCAGCGAATGGCACACAGCATCAGTCAAGCAACTGGATATAATTGATTTAATAGTCTTGATAGACAGTATGGATTGTGCCCAGTAACCTTTTGATTTGGCTCAGCCAGCTAGCTGCATCACCCAGAATTCCTCAGCCATTGTCACTACACATCGAAACAAATGACAATCCTCTATCAGAACAGTATCCGTTCTATGCACTTGAAAATGAGTGGTTACCGTACTTGAAAGCTGTGTTGCAGTGCTCATATTGTGTGTATGCAATATGTAGCCTGATAATGAATGACAAGTACGAGACACATTTTTTATTAATTTTTTATTTTGGTTTTATTTTATATGTTTGTTCTTTTGTTTTCAAGAAGCCATGGTGTAGTTTATGTAGTAGTGACTTGCTGCACAGCAAGTCTTGTGATATTATGCATGAAAACCTCTTTAGATACACATAAACATGTTATTTTAAATATTTCTATTTGTAGTGCTTAGCTCAAGACATATCATGAGTTTTGATAACTGTAGCCAATGTCAATGATGACTTCGATAAAAAAAATCACTAAAATGCTTCACAACTGGTTATTACGTACAGACTAGTCATAAATTGTGTTTTTAGAAATAGACATCAAAACATATAATCTGATGTGCTCTTAAATAAATAAATTGTTACCTTAACATGGACACTTGGAGCACTTGAATCAAAATGTAAATGTTTTTTTCTTCCATTTTGCACCTTAACCAATATATATGTTTTAAAGTAAATAGGAAAGTTTTTGCCTGAATGATGAACCATTTTATAAATGTGCCTGACATTAAAAGCAGTTGCTTTTATCTTAATGACACACTGTAATGTACACCATAGCCTCTTTAAATACTCCTATAATGCCTTGTAAAAATAAAAATTTTATAACCATAACCAACTTTGCTGTATTTCGGTGATAGGATTATATATAACATGATTGACTGTATATTTTCAGATCTCAACCTCAGATATATTCAGAGATTAAGTTGTAGCCTACATGATTGAAGAGAAGAGAATTATAAATCAATTATTTAAAACAAATTAAATAGATCTATAAATTGTCATATTGGGACAAACAATTTGATAATGAAAATCCATCCAACTGTTGTGTAGCCTATACTTTTTGTTGCCTCAAAGTGACAAATCTGTTACAAAAGCAGAACCAAAATAAATAGGCAAAATGTGTTGTAATTTAATATGAATGTCAATAAAGTATTCCAGCATAAGAATCAATGTTACATTGTTTATTGTTCATGTTCACATTATGCAGCAATGAACTGGAGTGGTAATGGTAGCTTGGTTGTAGTGCACACTAGACTCTGCAGGCACAAGACAGGCATAACAAGTAAAACGAATATGATAATATAGGCATATGAAATGATTTAATGAACAGAATAAGATGATATATTTACAGTGAAAAAGTGACATGGGGGACCAAGTAGGATGGTGTGACCGGACAACTGCCAACATACTATTGATTATGATGATTATGGCATTTGTGTCTGTAGGGTGGAGTGGTCGGTGTGAGTGTATGCAGCCATTGTTGAAAGAGTAATGCAGAAGGGCTACAGGATTCAAATATAATTTACTGAGTGCACAATCTCAATCGCCCGCTGGTTGGCAGTGTAACCCTTTCTGTCAGTCTTACGTACGGGACCGACGTCATTCTGTCAGTTCAAAGTTCACCAGGAAGTCCCCCTCGTGTATGAGTAGAGTACATTTAATCAACGTTGATAGCAGCCTGCTGATAAAGTACGTAAATCATGGACATAATTAGTCTTTAGTCAACCAGGTTTGCTATTCGAATCAGCTATTATTACTTATAAGCGTAATTTACGATTGAAGACTACATTTGTAAGGGGTTAGCTTGTATCTTAGCTACCGTAGTGCATTTTGTTGTCGTTAGCCTGTACGGTTCTGTAAATAACGTTGCAGCTGTCGGGTGGGGGTTCTGATGGCGTTGTAATTGCTACACCATAAAGTACAAAAAATTATGAAAGTCAAATGTCAGATGGGTATAACATGATTACGTTTATGATGTAAAAATTGAGAATTCACTATGGAGTTACACAGTATAATTTGATTAAATATAGTTAGCATGTATTGTGGTTTTAAACAAATGTAATGATAACAACGTTGTACCTGCCTGTCTCCAAGCAGTCATGTCCTACACCTGTATCAGCTGTCGCGTGGCGTTTGCTGATGGCGAGGTCCAGCGCGCCCACTACAAGACTGACTGGCACCGCTACAACTTGAAGCGGAAGGTGGCCGACATGCCTCCTGTCACCGCGGAGAACTTCCAGGAGCGCGTTCTAGCTCAGCGGGCTGCCGATGAGCAGCAGCTGGCCACCGCTGCAGCAGGCCAGCTTTGTGCTACCTGCAACAAGAAGTTCTCCAGCTGCAACGCCTTCCAGAACCATCTCCAGTCCCACAAACACCAGCAGCTGGAGAAACAGGCTCTGCTCGCTGCCCAGAGGAAGGTGGAGAAGCTAAACGAGAAGAACTTGGAGAAGGGTCTCGCAGAGGAGAAGGTGGGCCATGACAGCAGGAACGAGGCCCTGCAGCAAGCCCTGAAGGAGCAGCAGAAGGCAAGCCCAGCCAAGCCAGGAAAGACCCAGGCTTTTGTAGGAGAGAGCAGGCCCAGGGCTGACAAGCCGCCCAGGGTGGTGTGGTTTGAGGAGCAAGCCAAGAGACTGGGAGAGAAGGAAGAGGTCTCTACAGAGGAGGGTAAGGCCGCTACTTAGTCAGGTCATGTATCACATGTAGGTATCTAAAGTGAGAAGCACTGAGTTCAGTTAGGGGTTACGCTAGGCATCCTGCTCAAGGATGCTTACTATGTCGGGTTTAGAACCGACAACCTATTGGGTGGGAATTGCCCACCGTAACATTGGCCCCCCAGGTTATGGGAAACGCTGTGGACAGACTTTATTACGTCAAAGGCAAAGGGAGATTACTTTTTAAAGTGCGTTTTATATTGGTGAGGTGAATGTTCCTGGCAAGCGCGTTTGCTTTGAACATGACATTATTTACACAATTTTGTGTAAACATTCCAAATGGTTAGATTGGAATGGTCTCTGCAGCGTCCGCCGAGAAATACCTATTCAGACTGTTGCGTGCGTTTGTAAATGCTTGTGGCAAACTCAGACTAAACCGTATACGGTAGTGTTTCTCAACGTGGGCGGTACAGCCCCCCAGGGGGCGTTGAGACGACGAAGGGGGGCGCTGGAATCAATATTTAGGAAAGGGGGGCGCTGAGCTTCTTTTGGGGGGCGTTTGTTTTTTTGGCGAGTTTACACCAAATATTCATAACAATACCAGATTCAACTATAGGCCTGCAAC
>JAOEGT010060163.1:0-17782 GCA_025447795.1 Speoplatyrhinus poulsoni
GTGTTGGAGCAGGGAGACATCTAAAACATGCAGGGCTGCGGCTCTCCAGGACCAGGGTTCCCTACCCCTGCTTTAGATCCTGCTGTTGTATAGCTTAATGCTATAGCCAGCTGTTTGCAATGGACTGGCATCGATTTATATGGCCTAAAACACGGATACCTTTGCGGTTTCTACTCTGCTATGTTAGGCTATGATAGCAGGCTACAGGATAACTAGTTGCACCGTCCGACTTTAGAGCATGCACCGAGCAACGGCGTTCCCCTTCCCTTTCACATTTTCGCCGTCTACACTGTCGGTGGCGAAAGGATGAATGGGAGAGAGGAACCACCAGCCTGCAACAACCAACACACTGGGCTTACATCACCATTATCATCTGCACCTGTCCTTGTCTGTGGGGGGGTTAATAAGCATATCCACGATGACCAGTTAACCTGGGCTATATGCTAAGTTGGGGAATGTGATGAGATGCAGCCGCTTTGCCAAGAGCCTGTTTTTGTGACAGGACCGTTATTAATACTTGTTTGGTCTGCATAAGCAAACATCTAAATCATTATGCTCAATATAATGTCTCAATACAGTATATGGTATATACTGTATATATACTGTATATTTAAAGAGAGGGGGATACAGTAATGAGTGAGAGATGACAAAGGATGTGTGCCATGCATTTCCTTCAACAAAGGTAAAAACTCAAATCATATTTTTTTTAGTGCAAAATAATTTGGTCTGGTCTTTTTGATTCACTTTTCATAAATCAGAAGCCAAATTAGAAATCTAGACGTGGATATATCAATAATTAGGTATTATATCAAAAGAAAAACCTATTCACGCCTTTATCCACAGTAGGCTAGTATATAAGGGTTGATTTACTGTTCTCCAAAAAGTTCTTAGACATATGCAGTTCAGTTCTGCCACTAGAGTATTGAGAAAGGACTTGAGAAAGCTGAACACATGCCTATCCTAAGGTCCCTGCACTGGCTTCCTGAATCTTATATAAAACTGACTTTAACATTCGTATTGTGTTTGAAAAGGGTTTACACCTACAATACGGGTCAAATGAATTTAACCAGTAAAGAAAACACATCCAATAAAATGTTGTATTCTGCTAAGTATTAATAGCCTGGCTCTGCCCATGGATGTTGGAACTATTTTCTGGGAGGGCGTGCTGAATTGTAATTGTAATTTTATTTGAATTAGCCTATTAGGCTATTACATTTTTGGAGGCTGGGGCATTATAAGATACTAATCGTAATGGGGGTGGATAACTGCAGTCAGTCAGATTGCTTTATATTATGAGTATTCTGTCAATATTCTCATGCACCAAGCAACTCCAATCTAAAAACATGCACAATCTCTCTTTCTCTACACACACTGCAACATGAGTTAGATAGGCTTATTGGTGAAAATGAAATACTTTATAGGCTATCTCTCACCGAATACATTCAGACATTTGCTACCTCAAAATTATTAAAAATGTTGGTGTTTTTAATTTGTATTTATTTAATTTATTTTCTTCTCAAAATGTAGCTGAATCAAATGGGCCTTAATTTTGTGGTGCCTTATGCTTACAGCCATCGGTTCGAACAAAACGTTTCTCAGCATGTTTGAAAGCAGTCAGTAGGCTAAAACATACGTTAGGCTGACTGCTTTCAAGCATGCCTCATCCACGTATGTGTGGTAGGGCTAGTTAGATGTGCTTCTTATAGGCTAGGTCCCATTCCCCTCGATTGTCTGTTCGTTTTTGCGGGAATTATTTCACAACCATCTCCACTGGCCTGGGTTTCCGCAGTCAGCTTGCTAGTGTGGCTTGGGAAAGGGCAGTTTGGGGTCGCTTGCTGGAGCTGCTGCCCCCGCGACCAGACTCCGGATAAGCGGGAGAAGATGGAGGGATGGATGGATATTTTACAACTTCGTAGCCTACATCAATACGGTGAGCGTGACAGCAGGTAAGCAGGTGACATAATGTGCGTCACTTGCTTACACCACGAAATGTGTCACTTTCTGGGTTTAGTCAAGTCCAGTCCACTGTGCGTTACTCGCTGAGTTGTTCTGTTAGTAATCATTAAACCTACATAGCCTATGCTACTGTACAGGTTACCCATTCGTATTCGCTATGTGTCTCCCTTTGAAGATCGCGGGTCCAATTGCGCGTCAGTGATGCGCTGGCTGCCGTTGCGTGGCCATATGTCCCACACCTTATTAAACATTTACAACGTCTCCGTAAGATCTTGCACTAGCCAAGCATTTAACAGAAAAGTTTTTTGTTTTAATATATGATAAATATGAATGACTTGTCACTTTACCCCTTTTGCAACTGCATCTTATGTAGGGCTTCCTGCACAACACAGCAGTGCTAATTAGACCGAACTATTAGACCAGAAACCAAAAAGTTTAATGTTCAACATTTGCAGATGACAAAATCTGTAAGTCTATTTTTTCATACAGTAACTTCAGGCTACCGTAGCATAAACAAGTTGAGTCTGCAGGACAGGCATATTATCAAGAGTGATGTGCATATCAATAACTACATTAGATTAATATAGGCTATTGTTCAGAAACCGTAAACAGATTAGAAATAGGCATCTTAAATAATGTTGTGTTGATTTACTTAACCTAAACATTGCTCATTGAAAAAGACCTGAAAATGACCTGCGTGTCATACCGAAATTGTATCCCCTGCCAAAAACGGATTGCCGTTCTTGGTACCGCGAGTAATAATGTTTTTATCTGGGTCAGTGATGAGTCATATCATACAAAACATTTAACGTTATGTCCGTGATAATAACAAAGATAGAATATGTCTTTGTCTAATTTTAACGTTTCTTGTGTAACCAAATAGCTCATCACTTTGAGTTGTTGCTTGCAGCTACAGCTAGCCACCTATCTATCATAGCGTAGCAGCAAGAACGGCTGCAGTTTCGTGCTATGTAACACTTCATTCAATTAATACATGCTTATTGGCACATGGCTGTTTAGCGGGCAAGGATGGCTGCGATGTTGTGCTATAATCTAATTTAGTAGTAGTACATGGCTGGTTATCAAAACGTAACCCTGCTCCTATACAGGGCTGTGTGACCAAGCTGCTGCTGTGTTGTTGACACAAACAACACACTGTAGTCTGGATGGCAAGGCGGAATTCATGCGCAATATTAACACCTTGAAAACACTGCTGAAATTAAACCATATGTGGTCCAAAATCCATAGAACTATGTTCAAACAGCGTTTGAGTAGCCTTCACCGGTACTAGCAGTAAAGCAGCTGTAGCCTCACGTCAACACACCTACGTGGATGTCTGGGTGGGGTGGGCAGTGACTTGTTAAATTTAAAGCAACAGTCACTGAAACCAGACCATTATCTAAAGAGTTGTTGTATGATGTGCTATTTTTACCTAAACTTGTCAACTACTTTGCATTGAGAAGTCAATGAACAGTGTCAGCAAGTGAAAAGGAGCATGAATTGACTCCTTTAAAGTTTCACACATTTAAAATTGAAAACTGGTCAAAATGGACCGAACACAATATGACAGTATTAGTAATAGTTAAAATACTCAATAAATAAATTAATACTACATAAATCCTTATGCATGTATAACTTGGAACTGGACTGTTTAGGGCCAACATGTCAGATTTGCTACAACAGTATGAACAACATAGATCACTTACAGTACAGTATGGTCGCCTGGGGCCAGTCTGCTAGTTGCCAGAGTAAAGACAAAACAGGGTGAATAGCATAAATCTACGATGCCACACAACTGGAACACACCACCAGATGTGAAGACTTGCTCCCACACTGACCTCTTTTAAATCCAATTCTGTTGGCTGACTTCTGGCTTCATAGACTATGTTCTGCTTTATCCTGTCTATGTATGTTATCTCTTTAATCTCTGCTGATGTAAAGCACTTTGAATTAACTTTTTCAAAGGTGCTATACCAATAAGCTTGCCATGACTTTCTATGCCAACAGCGTACGTGCCCTGCCTATGTCCATTTCATAATTTACATAGATGTTCCTCTAGAATGCCTAATCCAAACACACCACCATGTTTGTGGTTTGTACTTGAGCCTTATAATAAAGCAGGTATGTGTGTGTGTGTGTGTGAAGGAATCGTTGAGGGTGGGGGGGGGGGAAGGTGGATTAATTGAATCCCCCTGAGTATGCCAAGGAATTGTACCCGTCACTCAGTAACAGATGGCGTCTATTTTTACACACACAATCGCACACGTACAGATAGTTCTAGTCTTTAATGGGCTCCCATGGGCCAGGGTGTTACAATGGGTCCACATACAGTAGCGCATACATACACAGGCATGTCCGTAATCAATTCATTGGTAGGCACGCAGACAGCACTGCTTGTACATACAGGATGTGAGCATGGAAGCACGCGAGTATAAACAGCAACGCCACAATTCTGTTTGTCTGTTTGTTTGTATGATTCTCTCTCTCTCTCTCTCTCTCTCTCTCTCTCTATATATATATATATATATATATATATATATATATATATATCATCCCATAAATATGAATTTGATGGTAATTTGACATTTGACAAATTCTCTCCTCAGTGTGATTTAGTGTGTTTTGTTTCATGGGTGAAAATGCATCTGCATAATGTTTGTAAAGGTTAGCACACTTAAACCACAGTTTTAAACACACCGTTTGTAGGTATTTAACCTAAGTAATGTGGCAATATGTACATATTTCCACACGTATGCACATCATTATTGTATATAAATTTGGTTTTAATCTCAGTTCAGTCTATTTCCCCCGATGGCTGCTTATAGAAGCACAAACAAGTCTAGATTTTCAACAGACAATGCATGTCCTAGGTTTTAGACAAATATTAAAACATTTAAAATGCTAAACTGAATTCATTCAAATGCTGTAATTTCCCAGAGGGCAATTTATTTTGCAGAAACTGAAAAGAGTTGTACCACGACAGACACTAGCATTACATATCATACAGGTAGCAGTTGCTTACCCTATTCCTATTTATCATTTCAGTCAGTTTCAAAGAGATAATTTGACCTGGTCTCAGTTAAATACCATGCACTACTGTATGCTTAGCGCAGTGCACTTGAAATGGAAACTGTACAAATAAGTGGTGAGTTACACTGACGACATTTTTTCCTTATGAGGCTGGCGCCTATAGGTAGCTCTTCGTGCCATACTGTTGAAACAATATGGCGACTGATCCCTAAGATAAATTATTTATTTACATTTATATTGACTGCATTTAGCGGACACTTTGATCCAAAAAGACTTACAATCAGTGCCTTTATCAATAGCTGTGTGGCCCATCATACTCAAGCAACATTCTGTTAGGATAATGACAGCAGTGCGTATTTTTATGGAAACCTATACATTTTACAACGTTACAACATATATATATATATATATATACAGTATACTGTATATAATATATATATATACAGTATATATAAACTATTGATATAGCCATTTTCCAACATATATATTGGATAACCTATTAATATACTGTCAGTCTGGTGTTTCAGACATTCGTCAAGAATAGTCAGTGTTTTCCTTGTCTTCCCCATTTCCCCTTGTTCTCAGTCCATGTTTTCCCAGTGTTCCATGTTTCCCTTATACTGTATTATAGTATATATGCATGCATTAAGGATGCTGTAACATTTACTGTACGGCTACATTGGACTGAACAGAAGGTTACAAAGTTGTAGGAGTGTTGGACTGTGGGTAATGTTCACATGGTTAACAACAGCAAAGCATTCATTTGTGCTTTACTGCCATAGATTGTTGTGTTCCAGCTGTACAGAAGCACAAGGTGATGGTAGAAGAACCACCTCCGTTCATACCCTTACATATGGTCAACGTGTTCTACTGTATATGTCCACATACTCCACAATAGCTGGGCCAACATATTACGATTTTAAATGTGACGCATTTCATATCAGACATTTTCTAGGAAAAATGTCATTTAGTAAAAAAAAAGTTTCATTAAATGTAAAACATTTGCCAACACTGAGCGCAGTGCTTTCTTTGGGTTCCATGTTTCAGTTCAGTCACTGTTCCTGCCCCCCGTGATTCATCTTATTAGTTCCACCTGTGTTAGTAAATCATGTCTAATTAGTTTCACCTGCACCTCGCTGTCTTATTTTCCAACGGTCTGTCTTTCTTTATGCCCTTGTGTTTCTCCTGTCCCTTGTCGGTTCTTGTGTATTGTTAATGTAATGTTTCCTGTGTGTGTTTGTTCATGTAGTCTTTGTATCGGTTCAAGCGCCATCCTTAATCCTAGTTCTGCATACTGTGTCATGGGACTTCCAACTCCAGATGACATTACACACAATTCACAGATATAATTGTTGAAAGTCCCAACGCACCAACAAAATGCTTAACGTTCTAATAGGTTGATCTTGTAATAGCGAACCAGTTGTGTAGTCACGTCGGCACCCCACGAGAATAGACAGCGTTGGTCCAAGTACTTTTTTGTAAGACCATAATAACAAAAGCAGAGTTTACGCCAGGCCTCCGTTGCTTTTCTAGCCAAATTGGCATTTTACAGTCAAAGTGTCATTTGGATTCTGAGTAAATATGATGGGTTGTTTGGAATCACATAACAAACAACATATTTGTAAAGGTTATAACACATATTTTGTGATTTTTCTTTCAATCACGTCTGCAATTATGGTAACAGCATGTGTGAGCCAAGTATTGTGCAGGTGTCTCACTACTGTCAGCAACCTGTCAAATCCTGCCTTCTTTTGGCACCACGATTGAACTAGGTCGTGTGAGGAAAAGAGCGCCAATCTGTGCAGTATTTGATATACAGTATCTCTCTATTGAAACACAGGTCCACGTGAGGACAGTGAAACAGATTATCTAAAACAATCTTGCAAAAACTCTTTAGATTTTTCCAGAACATGGTACCTTATAAATTCACTGGCACTTAGATTTGGATTTCCATTTGTATACTTAACTTGCAATTTGCATTATGTTGTGTTTCGGCAAATGGAATCCTATATGCACCACTGACTGTCCTCTGAAAAGCTTAACTTTTGCCCCATGCTGCTATGCTGCCCTGCAGATGAACTGTGAGTCCCCTGGCTACCGTGTCAGCGCTGCTGTTAAGGACTTGCAATTGATTTCATGGTTTTAATCTGTGAGTTGAAATAGCTCTCAAACTGCCTCTTTGAGGAGTTACAGTATCTTATTGTAGTTTTAGATTAGCTAGAAATTAGATTAGTAAAATAATCTAATTTCATATGTGCATACACATTGCACACGTACACAAATTTGTGCACATGGGATGTATCGGCTATACGCACGCGCACACACACGCGCACACACACACGTACATACACACACGCACCGCCACATCATTCACAGACACAAAGGCAATAGAAGACATGCACACACACACACACACACATGAACACTGAGGAAGTGGGCCAGGCAGAGCCTTGGAGGGAGAGAAAGTATGGCAGCCAAATGGAGAGGTTGAGAGGCCAGAGGGCTACAGAATGAGGGGAGACGGGAGAGAGATAGAGGAGAGAGATAGAGGGGAGAGAGAGAGAGAGAGAGAGAGAGAGAGAGAGAGAGAGGCATGAATAGAGAATAAAAGAAAGACATACAGTATGGAACAGAAGACAGGCGAGAGTGGAAGTTGTGTAAGCCCTTCAGTTTTAAAACACCTTGACATTGAGAGGCATTTTCTCGTCTGAAATCTTTCAGAAGTGTTTATTTTGAAAGTGAACTACCTCCCACAGAGACATGACTGGAGCTTGTGATGTGCTCTTTAAAAGTTATGAAGATCATAACCTTAAAAAAAAGTCCAGAGGGTTTTTTATTTATGTTTTGTGACCTGGTGTCTGCTGAAACCTCGATAGAACAGTGGAGTACTGGCTGCTGATAAACTGCATGGTCATATACTAAAAATTATCACGTTTCTCAGGGAAAGGAGAGAATATTAACCCTCATTGTACCAAGTGGGGGTCGTTTTGACCCCAGAGGACTTTTGGCAGTTATACTGTATGTCACATAGAATTTGTTCCTATAACCTAATACAGAATTCTGTTTCTGTTTTATGGCTCACAAAGTGTAGTGTTTCGTTTTCATTATGAATGGAAAGGTCATGCCAACCTCCAGATGGCCCTCCGGACAAACAATTATACACACACACACTTTTAAAATAAGGGGAACATAAATTTCCCAAAGTTCATTGCAACACAAAGAGCTGGGCTCAGAATGTGAATGTGAATGAGTGAAAGCATTCATGAAGAGGGACAGTGCTTTCATCTGTAAATATGTATCAATGCCCTTAAACAGCATGTTCCCCATGCTGGCCCATGTCTGCTGCCTGGCAACATTTGCAGTTTGGCTTCTAATCTGAAAGTGTATTACAGAAGTCAAACAAGAGGTGTTTGCCTATGGCCCAGCATTGGGTGCTTCTGGCTCATCTTAATGGCACATCTTTAATAAATATTTATAGGGGGCATTGGGGTATATTAAAAAAACATGACTTTGAGACATGGCAGGGTGGCTTTAATCCCATGGTGATATGGATCTAGGTATAAGGTTAGCAGGGGAAGAAGAGAATGGAGGAAGGAAGCCATTTGTTTGGGGATGGCCAAAAGATGACTTTGACAAGGACGTGTTTGATGCTCAAGAAGACTCCTCTTACTTTCTTTTGAGTATGCAGTTCAATAAATGTTCTAACAGTATTTATGATAATACAAATTATTTAATATTATTATATTAGTTTACCTGACTATAGGTGTTTATAAATATGTATTCCATCAATTCCTGAGAAATGATATTCCTGCAGCAATGGAACAATGAAACTAAGGTTGTCTGGGTTAATAACAATCTGTGATTGTGTGATTTTATACTCAGGCTGATAGAGAGATTGGGTTGACCTGTGTACACTCATTTTAATCTACAAACAGAACTTTCCACTGTCTCCGGGCTGTAATAATATTTGTGCGTCTGTGTGATTTTGCCTCTGTATTTTGGCCAATTCACTTTTCTTTATTGCAAATATTTCATTATAAGAGCATACTTACATTTTATCCGCGTGGGCGGAAATTGGATGGCATTCTATCAGGAAAAGCCACATGTATTTGTTTTGCTATCTTTAAGTTCAATACATCTACAGTAAGGCATAAAATACTGACGGAAATGTGAATATGAAAGATGAGATTGTTTGAGATATTCCAAAAATACTTTAGATTTACCTTACAATTTCTTCAAACAATGCTAATAGTATCGGCCATTATAATGATTAGTCATTTGATGTTTATCCTGTTATCATATGATCCATTAGCTATTGGTCATCCTGCAGACCTATGTCTGAGAGTCCCATACAATTGTTTCCTTTGATGTTAAGGCAAGACCTACAGTAGTATCCATGCCAATGTGATTAGCCTACATAAGGACTGTGCCCCACATCATGGTTCTTGGCTAAAGTTAGACTTTTTTATAATCAGGGACTGATACACTAAAGGCTCACTGCTTTACAGTGGCGCTGACTGACAGAACACGCTTGTCAGGATTCTAGTTTCTATACGCTCTCTCGCTCTGGCTGTCCTTTATCTCCACGGTTGTTTGCTAGGGAGCTCATTTGCCAAGAAACATGACATGTTTGCAGGGGCCACCAGCCAATCACGATCTATTATATACTGTATATCTATTTGTAATGATGACATCACTGCATTTATCTCCGAAGCCGCCGTGTGTCCGACCTTGTTTTGGTCGACTGTGCATAAATTAGCTAAGGTTTCAGATGGCTATACACCGGTGGGTACACGTGGACTGACTGACAGCCCCTGTGCGCAGTATTTTCTTTGACATCTGCCTCGAGTTTCCTCTTTTGTAGTGGATGTTTCCGCCCACTCATTAATCAAGTCATATCAGCAAAACGTCTCAAAAGTTTGCTGAAGCTAAATGCAACTCATCCATCACATCGCTGAAAGACTTCATATGGGAGAGATGTGGACATTTTTCTTCCCTTCTCCTTTTGTCAGCAGGAGATATTATCTATATGCAAAGTTAGCCTCTCCCAGCGTTTGATTAGCCGGTGAGGTCCGAGAGAGAACGAGAGACGGAGAGAACAGAGGAGCAGGTGAAACAGATAGAGGGAAAGATAGACGCCGGGGGTGGAAACAAAAGAGGGAAAGCTTGAGCAGAGAAGCGCTGGAGCTGGACGTAAAGGAGAGATGGGCGGGTGGGAAAGCAGCTATAGCGGGCTGCGCACACAGATAGCATCGCCGTGTGATGGATTCCTGTAGAGGCTAAATTGGGCTCGTGGGCTGGGAGGCAATGAGGCTAAATCCTTGCGAGCAGACAAAGGGAACACTTATCAGTGACTAGCAAAGGGAGAGACACCAACTCAAATGGACAGAAGATAAAGGCCTCTCATTTGTGAACGTGTATGTGTGTGTGTGTGTGTGTGTGTGTGTGTGTGTGTGTGTGTGTGTGTCTGTCCCAAATGACACGGAACACCTGAATCAATAATTCCCTCACAGCGAGTCAATCTGATCAAACATAGCATCAAGTCCAATTTGTTGTTATAGACTTATAGGAGTTTGTAAAAGATATTACCCCAGCCATTATAACAAATGAGGTCGCTGACCACTGACACTGCTGGATGATTTAAAGGAAATGTACGTATAGTTTCGCAGGCGGCTAATCCAAACACTACTCACCAACAGAGTTGCTTGTGTCGATCTGATTATAATGGACCTCACATTGCCACTGTTTCTGCCTGCTGTCAGTTGTAAATGCTCAGAGCAGGTGGCTAAAGGTGAATGATGCTAGTGAGAAGTGATTGGACACGACATCAAGGAGAGAAAGATTCTCTGTTCATCACCTGCCCATTCATGTTTCCCCGTGACTGCGCATGCTGGTATGTTGTTATTCTGCTCTTCTACTGTCTTTGTAATAAACATCTATTTAGATCTCGAACCAGGCTATATGAGATTGTAATCTCACATAAATGTGCATTCCTTTGGTGCTATGATTTACCCTTATGGCTGAAACCAGCATTAAGCTACTGTACAGAAACCATGTTTGATATTCCACTTGCTAAGGGGTTACTCTACTCTCACTACAGCACTCATAGGTTCACAATGTTTTGTACCCCTCCCCTACAGCTAAATGCACAGTTGTATTGCAAACATAAACATTAAAGGTATAGTCAGCTGTTGCAAGATTATTGCTTATTATACACATTTTGTCAAATTCATCAAATATCTCCTCACATTTCGCTAGTTTACTGTTCTCTGTGTGTGCTGAAAAAAAGAATCTGAAACTTCTACACAGCCTTAGCTCCGTACTGTAAATAGAACATAATCAAAGTGGCGAACACCGCTGACATCAACAAAGCCGTATATACCCGTTGCTTCACAATGCATTTCGATGTGCGGGGCGGTGTCGCGGAGAGAGATGTTGTTTTGAGCTTGAAGTTTGCAAGCATTCTTGAGAATGACTGACCCTGCCTTTAACAGTGAGTTGACACAACAAGTTTGATTAATTAAATGTAATGCAAGTTGGGGAGCTACAGAAAAGAGGGCTTTTCATTTAATAAATCCCCTTTGAATGTAATATTCATGTATATTTCAAATGAGCTGAAAGTGTGTGAATAAACCCCAGCACACAAACAGGAAAGAGGAAATATATTTTAGTTGTAAAGTATTTTTTACATTGCTCTATAAGACTATTCAGCTTCTGTTTGACATTATTGGTTGTCTTCAAAAATGTTCTTTTGGTTTATAACTCGAAGAGAAGATGCCCTCTCACAACCTATAGCACTAATATCTATTCTTCCCCCTCCTATAGAATCACAAATCAAAGTGATAACAGTAGCGGAAGATATTTGGGGATGGACATTTGGACGCTAAAATACATTTGAGGAGTACAGTACACCTTTAAAAAATGTAAATCTACTAAAATGCATGTTTTATATACACACACACACACACACACACACACACACACACACACATATAGCTGTAATGAGTTGATTAATGATTATGTATAAATATAGCACAGATAGACAGGATGAGTGCAGCATATTCCTCCAGGGGGAATTGTTCACTTCTATGCAGACATATTAATCACCCCAGGGTGAGAGACTGACAGCACGACATTCACATGAATTAATAAAGCCCAAGCTATTCGGCAGAGTCTTTCCAAGTTCATTCAAATAAGATCAAAACTGAGTTGTCTTTGTTTGCAACAACCACAGATACAAACCTGTGTGTGTGTGTGTGTGCGTGTGTGCACACAGGCACGTGCACACGTATACATGCCACTACCTCATGTGCGATCACACACACTACACACGCATGCAGAAACCAGCATCCCTTGCAATTATAAAGACTTTTCCTCCGGTAAGGACAAATCTGATTACAAATGTTTATTGTGCGAAACAGTGGAACATGTGGAGCTCAGTGGTCTAGTCAATTTTAATACACCCACCATTGAGATAAATTACCTGTGTATGGGTGTATGTGGAAAAACAAACAACCAGCAGTAAGATTTGTAGTAGTAGAGTAACATCATTGTCTTTCCTTTAATGCAGGAGAGTAAATTCAGTTATATGATTGGATATCACTATAATCTCAGGCCATTAAAATGCATACTGTAGGACATACAACATTTGAGCTGTTGTGTAATGAGTTTTCCTAATTCAAAACGAACATTGTGGGATATTTGGTGCCTCTTGGGGAACATCCACAGGAATTGGCGTAATGAATGTACAGTATTTGCACAGTTTGGGGGGTGAGGTCCACAGATGGAAGAATTGAGATAAAGCGCATGAGAGCGATGGAGAAAATGGGCGTGTGTCCCATGTTTACTCATTACACAGCCAGAGATAGAGGCTCACTGACGTCTCTCACTAGCTCTCATTACTTGGCTTTTAATGGACCAACATGCTCCATTGTACAACACTCAGCAATGTAACTGCAACTGTTGGTCTTTATGTTATTCCCTAAATATGGCAGTAGATGTTATCCATTAGGCAGAACTCCTAGAGCAAAACATATGGCAGGCGACAAACACAACAGCACTGTACAAATGTTTTGTAGTACACACAGCCCCTGTTTTAAACATTTAACAATGCCGTTTACATTATCTGCAGTCACTGGTAATTGGGCATTTACTGTACTGTAGAAACACAACATTACTAAACATGATTAAAAGATGAACAACATCTGCATTTATGTTTTAGAACAAATAGCCAATGCCTAATCTATTCTAATAAATTTTTCACAATATAGATTACATTGTAGGAAAATGTCTGGAGAGTCCATAACAGATATATTACTTTAATTTGCTAGTTAGATATTAAGACACTTTTACAACAAACATACTGCCATTCAGATAAATGTTGTTATAACTTCTCTATTAGCCCTCATATATTTAGCGCATTTGTTATGTCTGTTTAGAAGTTGTTAATATAAAATATTCAAGCTTCACAGACAATACAATACCATATAAGTGAGTGTAGCATTTAATGAAGAATATGTTTGCTTAGTTGTAATTGAGAAAAGTACATCAATTACGATGCCCACTGTACTGCCATCTTGCTGGGAATGCTGAGTATCATTTTAATTAGTTGTCATAATCACAATTACACTAAGAGTACATTGATTCTTCATATTAATATTTAGTGTGGGCGTGCATTTCATCCCCTGCTGAATGAGCAAACACATTTTAAACTGTTTACTGGTAGATGCTAAATTGCAATCATAGGGGGTTCAGTATAACACAAACACAATTCATAATTTGTGCGTGTGTGTATACTTAACAGTATAAGTGTTTGTTTATACCCTGACGGAGACTATTTGCAACAATTTACCTTATTTTCTTTTCGATTTGTTTACAGATTTACAGCCTTAAATTATTGCATACAATTACAGTACAAGCATACCTCACGTCTATAAGGTACAATATTTAGTAAATATTAATGAGCAGAAGCATTTGTCTTTTCCCCCCTACGTTATGACCTGTTGCTGTTGCCTTTGTAAATACAGTATTGGATAAACTGGTGTGTAAATATGTGATTGTTACAGCAGGTACCTGTGTGAACTGTTAACTATCATTCATGGCCTTTCTTTCAGACGTAAGCATCAAAGAAAGACAAGGAAGAGGTAAACACTACAGCTGCCACATCTGTAGGGACACTATTGAAACACCCACCGTCTAACAGCTGGAACCCACTGTCAGCATCTCAAACGGGACCTCTTTACAGAGGTGGCAACATTTAGTCAGTGCAACGTTATTGTGACACGCCAATGCCTCCTGGTAAGCAACACCTGCTTAATATTGACCTATGTCTAACGGAGCTGGCAGCAGACTTTGCTCCAACATCTGTTTAAAGGTGACCCTGAACCTTGTGTACTCCCAGGGCGGAAAACCATACCGTATTCTCTATGTAGCTCATTATCTCTGGCTAAAACATGGAGGTGTCGTGTGTATTGAGATGCATCTGAAGTCAAAGCATGCAGAAAAACATCTGGCTCAAACTGAACTTTGACTCCCTCCTATGCCGGAGCAATGCTTCATTCAACCCAAGCCTGCCTGTTTGAGAGGAATTAATTGCTATGACACAATGAACTTTGAGGGCCGCAACAATGCCGAATTCCACTTTTTATTAGGTTTTAATATTAAACTAGTCTAGTTTAGATGGCTGCAGAATGGTCATGCTTCTTGGGTCACATTTGCAAATTTGATCTATTATGTTCATTCAAGCATGCTGGTACCAAGCACATATTGTATTCAGGCTAATTAAGCTAGAAATAACAGGACATGATATATACTGTACAGTTTATATACAGTATACTGTCATAAAAATAACATAAACTTGAAGGATGCTGTGATCTCTATGCTCTAACAGAGTTAACCTTAATTATGTCAAGTCTGTGCTGATACACCTCCCACTCAAATCTATTTGCAAGAACGAGTATATGGAAGATATTGAAGTTGTAACAGTCGGACTCATCACTGAGACAGTAAAAGCGGTGTAGGCGGTGAATCACAAAACTCAATGTTTAAAGTGATATAATAGGAGTGATACATACTGTATACCGCATGGTGCATAACAAATTAAAGGCTGCAGTGTTTCGGCCGTGGCACCATGAGTTTTGCTTTCGATCACAGATCAAGCAGCCTTTGCAAAGAGCCCATTAGGAATCCGCAAAGATTTTGACTGCAAGCTTCCTAGAAATGTCAAGGCTAGGTCAGAAAGGTAGGTGGTGCTGAAAACCTCAGAGGCAGCCATATAGTGATGTTCTGCCGAGTTTGATCCGGCCTCGCTGGTGTCTGGCTTCTCTGTGGAGATGTTGGGGACGGATTATTGTGGAGCAGCATTTACCTTCAGTCTATGAGTTGTGAGCAGGTGATTAAAAGCCCGCAGATAAATACTTTGTGTAAATATATTTTTACCCCCCCATCCCCCCCAGTGTGAGCATCTGTTCCATTGTGTTACCCGGGATGATAAATAGGAAGCATATGGCTGTTTGTGAATGTGAGAGATATAGGTAAATATACCGTAATTGGTATATTAGTGAGTTTGAACACATCATGTGTCAAGAAGGCTCCGTAACTGCGAGGATATTCTGGTACACTGTTGTTATGTGGTGGTAAACGGGATTAAAGCGAACATGGAAGGTCAGGCTGCTCGGCGAGAGAAAAAGTGCAGGTGTTGCTAAACAGCTTATCCAGGTGTGCTGTGGGAGGAAGGTGGGGTAATGCCTCAGGGAACAGGGGATCTATAGGCAGGTGAACGATGTCGAGCTACCACGGCCATGGGCAAGCATAAGAGGGCATGTGTAAGTGCTCCACGGATGACCCAATGAACCTCACTGCTGTGACCTGCCACAAAGTTCCACGGTGCAGGACCTTCCGTGTATTATAGCGTATTTGTTACTATGCACTAAGGGTGAGTCCATATTCTTGTGAAGAGACCACTCAAAAGATAAGGCTTCAACTTAAATCTCAAACAAGGTTCAAAGGCCAAACACATCTTGAAAAGAGCACACATGCAGTGACTATAGGACCATAGTCTCAGCCTCTTCCGTTTATTAGCACTACGTCACATACTGTAGGCAACTCTGTGCTGAACGTCTGATGCATATACCCTCGTAAGCTTGACATGGCCCTCGCGGACTTTTGGGAAATAATATGTCGATAACCATTGGCTGCTCGCATGGTCACTTAGAAGTATGTCTCTGTAATTTCTGGTGCAATGATAGCTTTATTTACTAATTTAAAGAAAACGTGTTTTAATCAGTAGTAGCCAACAAATTGTGCAGATTTACAAGACCTGTTAACAACCTCCTATTTCCTCATTGCAAGTTTATTGTCCAAATCATTGAGTTACTATACTTAGTTGGTCATCCTGCATGTCAATCAAAACACCTCGCTTGTTAAGTAGGCGGGTACTGATGTAGTTAGCTAGCGTTGTGTCCCAGACTTTCTGTAAGGACAGGCTGGCTCTGAGAGACTACTAGGACCATAACTACCATCCCTGAGCAGTCAGAATTTTGACATAGATTAGATTAGTGTATCTTTTGTTAATAAACCTGTTGAATTATATATTTTAATTCCTTTGCTAATGAGTAATGATAACACTGTAGCTATGTAATGAGGCAAGTTCAACATGCACATGCGCACACTCATAATTTCTTATCACCTAAAAACACCTCCAGAGTACAGACAAACCTGGGGCCTCTATGATTCCTGCATTAGCTGTGCGGCATATATGAATTGCATGTATTACTGATGTGTATTAGATTTACATGGGCATCGCTCAAACAGAGAGCCCTATCAGTGTTTTGATCAGCACATGCTGTATATGAGATTTAACTGCACACTGTCAGTTATAATGGCTATTTTTAACCACATGAAATGAACAGTTGAAACACTACCACCATGTTGGCAATACACACTCTTATTCTTCATGCCAATGTGCCAACAGCATTCAGACAGATTAGCATTATTGTAGTATCATTAATGTGCAATGATTTTTAGAACCTGCAGATATAAACATCACCAGGTATAGTCTTTCAGGTTTCAGTGGGTTACTGTAGTTCCAGTTATCTCCTACAGCTACAGACAAAATACAGTAGAAAATATGTTTAGCCTACAATATGAAATGTGTAAGAAAAGCCTGTTTAATATCCAAAAGTGTTTAGACGACTTATATAAATGAAATGTATGTAATATCTGGATTCAGAGGAACAAAATTATGCTAAACTAAGGCTAACGGGTGTGAACATACCGGAGAACAATTTGACACCGAGGCTATTGCATCAGTCTACGGCAACAACTAGGTTCAACACTTTTTGCCTCAAACGTCAAAGTAGCCTAAAGTGCCTTCTGACAGTAATCGTGTCACTTATGAGAGACATAATAGAGCGCAGTCGAGTGGAAACATCAAAGAGCGTGCACCATGCTATCTTGAGGAAGTGCAAACAGCTCCTTATGCGTGTGTTTGGGTTTAGGTAGGTGTGTGTGTGTGTGTGACAGAGAGAGAGAGGGTGATAGAGAGAGGGAGATAGAGGGAGGGAGATAGAGAGAGAGAGGGGGAGAGGGAGAGGGAGAGGAAGAGAGTGAGCTGCCTGCATAGCATTACAATCCTAGTCAGCCGTATGAGGTCTCAACTTCCCAACATCAAAGGCTTTTAACATCTACTTTCAGGCCTGGTATTTATTTCCACAGCAAAGCAGAGAGAGAGAGAGAGAGAGAGAGAGAGAGCGAGAGAGAGAGAGAGAGAGAGAGAGAGAGAGAGAGAGAGAGAGAG